>JAVXUL010000008.1:12670905-12686288 GCA_035590515.1 Trichilia minutiflora | reverse complement strand
AATCATTAACCCTAACCCGCTTATTTTGCGGGTTAAACGGACCGACCCGTCGGGCCAAACCCGTTTTGACAGCTCTAGTCATACTTGCATTACAAAATTAAATTTAAACTAGTGATTAACAGATGAATTGAACAATGTTTTCAACTCTTTTTTCATAAAATTTTAATTTTAGAATCAATGTAATATTTGATCTCGAAAATAACTTTCGAGTACCGTAAAAAATTTATTTAAGTCAACAATAATCTCGATAACAGCTTTTGGGTTAAGAAAACATGCTTATAAACAAAAGTCACGTTCAAGATCACTTTTCAGTTTGATGAAATGACTCAACTTCAACCTGTGTCAAATCGGGTTTTCATTCCACGCATGAACCAAATTCATTTACATTTCAATAACACACTCATTCACCTCATCTAACATCACATTACCTCAAAATATATATATATATTCATATTCATATTGGTCAAGAAATCAATATTTAGAAAACTCACGAAAATATTAGAGTAGATCAAACTTGTAAGAATGTTGACTTCTATGACAAAAAAACAAAATAGTCTTATGTGAGAAAATACATTTCAAATTTAAAGATTTATTTCTCATTTTGGAATAGCTTATAGACAATGACCGAATATTTGAAAATTTAATTTAATTTTAGAATTGTCACTACGGGATAAATTTATCTAAAAATTAAGTCTTTAATCAAATTTGAAATATACATGATTAATTTTGAAAACGGGTTGAAGACTTGTCAATCATAAAGGAACTTAAATTAAATGGTTGAAGACTGGAGCACTAATTTTGTTACTTTCAAGATCAACCTGCGGTATACTGTACACAAATATGCATAATCTTGAGCTTGAGAGTTTTTGACACATAAATATTTCAAACCACGGCAATAATTTAATGACAAATCTTATGAAGCATCTTTTGGCTTGTATAATATTTTGTGACAGTTGCTGCAAATTTAACAGAAAAAAACTTATTGGAGATGCTTGTACTTTATTGTACTAACTCCTTTACTCCATTTGACAGCTAATTCCTATCCATTGATCAAGAAGAAAATGTAAATAAATAGACAACCAGACCTCGGGGTACGTTTAGGCAACCTGTTTTGTTTTCGATCACTTCCAACTTTCAAACATGCAATATCCAATTGGGATTCTATTGATAGTCCAAATTTAGAGACATAAGCCCCCTGCATGACCCTCTTCAACAAGGACCAATAATTTCTAACTCCTAAACAGCAGTACTTTTCTGGTAATTAATAATTATACTTTAACATAATAAAAGGTCAGAAAAGTGCTCGTAAAAAAAAAAGCAATAATAATAAACGGTAAGCAATAATAAAGGAAAGCATCCCAGAAAAGCCAAAGGACTATTGGCAGATTTCGTACGTCATCAACATTAATGCAACAGTGCCAATTTTAAATGACCTCATAAATTACAAAACTACATACCATGAAAAAAATAAATCCATGCCCAAATACCAGTGGCTACAGAAAACGGTTAAATACTAAACATGGTTGAGTGATATCTGCAAGGATTCTTGTACACAACAAAAGAAAAGATTTTAAGATTCTAAGCTTGTCTGGAACTGAAAACAAAGACTCAGTGGTAGAAAAAGAAAAAAGAGAACTTACACATAGAAAGTGTGGATGAACTGAACAAAAATTCAATTAAATTAATATAATGCAAACCTGAGCTGGGATTTAAATAGTACAAAACTTCTTGCTTTTTGGCTTTCATGTGTCCCTCTTTTCTTTTCCTTTTTTCATATTTAACCGGGGGAAAATGAGTTGGGTAAATAAATCAAGTGTTCACACAAAAGACCAGTTTATGAAAGAGAAGGCAAGACAGTGAACAGTATTCTCTTCAGCAGCAAGTACTTTCCAGGCAACAGCTTGGTCATAGGAAACATGGCGGCCCATTGTTGACATGCAGATGCCCGCGGGCAAGTAAGTGAAGCCCTGATAACAAAGGAGAACTTTCAGCCAATTCAAAGCAACCATCAATTCTTTTCTTTCCTAATTTTATTTTCTTTTATAAATAGCACAAGATTATTAACTAAACCAAGAGATTTTACTAATGAAACCAACTAGTACAAATAAATCCCATTTTCAACAGTTAAGTTTCAACCTTTTTATTTTCTTTTTTTCCTCCCTTTTTCACTGAATTTTAAAGAGACTGATAATTTAAGATGTTGGCTTTCCCTTTTCAGTATCCTACTATATAAATAAAAGTCTCTGAAGATAAGAAAAAACAACATAACAGCTTCATTGAATAAATCAAGTGCAATAGTAATTTCAACATGTAAATAAAATAAAGATGGAAATCAAACTAACAATGTGGAATATTTGTGCTTTTGTTTAAGAGGATAGAAATCTAAAATGATTTAATTAAGTCAAGCCTAAAATTCAGCATTTCCAATACCAATATTATAGCTAAACGAAAGTACATTATTTCTATGCAAAAGTTACCTGTTGCATTAACTTGGAAAAATCAGCACACAATGTCTTGCGCCCAGACTCATCAAAGATCTTATCCAGTGTGATATCTTGTAGAGCAACCAGAGTTGTCTCCAGCATGTCGAGCCCTGCCTGGTTAGCGAATATGAAAACTGGCATCGACTGCAGCATCAACAGAGATGCATTAACAAAAAAAGAACACCTCTTCAGATGAGATAATGTCAATGGTATTTTGAATATTAGCAGACAATTTCAAGAAACATTTGTAATATATGATAAATTGACGAACTTGTAAATGTACCTTCAATGAACAACACAGTATAGCATCCGGATGCTGCCAAAGATTTTTCAACACTGTGTCATTTCCAACTGAATCGGATCTCAACAATTCTGCCCCTAAATGACAACTGCAGAAGAAGAAAAGAGAAGGAAATATTAGCAACTCAGGTTAACACAATAATTGAGCTGGTTCAATTACTTCTTGACAACATATCACTTTGGCCTGATTGAAGATAGTTTCAATTAAAAGTTATCAATATGACCTAGGAGAAGATATTTTCAGGTGACAGTATATTGTTATGGCCAGACAGAAGATAACTTGATCACGTCTAAATCAACATTACAATTGCAACTACAGAATTTTCTCTTTTCAGCAACTCAAAGTTGCTGTTGTCCAGCCCATAAGAGTATCATATATGAATATTTGTTATGCAAAAGCTAATTCAGAACTTGCCTATAGCTCTGACAAATCCAGTGAGCCAGTGTAAGTGCTTCTGGCGAGCCTGGTGAAAGCTTTGGCCCCAGAGTTGGACTCAATCCTGATGGAGATATGGCCATGGCCACCCTCTGAACAGATGAAATTACACTACGGACATACTGGTGAGCCATGGCTGCCACATTATCTTGTAGATTGCTCTCAAATGGGAATTGGAAGGCAATAGTCAACACTGATCGTGTGTTTTGACTAGATGACGAATCCCCTGCAGCATGGTTTGTTGCTTGACCCACTTCAAGACTCGATGTCAAATCTAATGTTCGATGCGTAGTCAGCGTATCCTGCATATCAGGCTGTATAATAACATCATTAGCATGTTTAAGGTAAAAAACTACAGCAGTTTGAAATCAATACTGAGTATAAAAAGCAAATTTGAAGCACGTGATTACAAGACATGATCATTAGTCTCAGGTTTATTGAGTTTAATGTGCAAATTCCTGGTGTAACAACTCCGTTTAACATCAGCAGATTTAACACCAAACACTTAGTTATATACCAAGGAAACCAAAAGTTTCAAAGTTTCAACCAAAGTGGAAATTTTACATTCTTCAGATTATGCAAGCTTATACTAGCATCAATAATGCGAAAGGATAACTTCAAGTAAGGTGAATTTAAACCCAACTGTTTTTGAATCCAAGGGGATAATGCGGAAACCAGAGGGAAATAATGGACCATCATCTGGAAACATCTCATCAATTGGAGCAAAGACAAGTTCAGAACATGCTCCTACAGCATTTTCATCAACCCCACTACATATCTGCCCAAAAACAACAAACAATTGCAGAATGTAAGAAAATTAGGTGCCTTCTACCTCAAATTGAACAAAAAGCTTTAAAAGGAAAAGACCAGCAAATTCGAAATAAATAATAAGTAACACAGTAGAAATAACAAGAAAAAGACCAGACAAGTTACAAAAAGCACCTGCAGTAGATGAATGTCCCTTGATGCAAAAGGATCTTCCTGTGCAAGAGAATGCCCCTCAAGTCGAATAACTTCAAGCAACTGCCAAATTCAGAACCAGATATATTAACACTAAATAACAGTTATAGTTAAAAACCCACGTTTGAAATGAACAGAAGACACTGTCAAATTCTTCATATTATTGCAGTGCCAAGAGGAAGAGAAGACAATTCAACAAGCAAACCTCTTCATGCTCAATTGTGTGGCCGAGTGGCATGATGATTTGGCTCCCAGTAAACCTAGTCAGCCTCATCCCAGGATATGTGTAGGAACCGGCTTTCAATGATGCAGCAGAATAGGCATCAACGTTGAAATCAGCCCACTCTGAGCGATGCTCTCGCAGGAAACGAACAAGCACTGCAGGAGGAATATTCTGGTAGGATAAAGGAAATATAAACAATCCTGTCATTTTCAGTGTCCAAGACCAGGTACAAAAGTAACATTATTATATTCAATAAACAAGGCTGACAGAACCCTACATTCACAATTAACATTTCACCAAATATTCCAATGAGCTCTAAGAATTGTGTGCTCAATTTAGCACATCAATCTAAACATAAAATCAATAATCCATTTTCAGTTAACTAATAATATTTACAAAGTTAATCACCCCCTAGAAGCAAGATGAAAAAAAAAAATGGAACACTAGTCAAACTTCTAATCCAACAAGGAACTCAAAGCTCAAAAGTCCAAATTGACCAGGATCTAGCCTTAGCCTAGATAATACAGTTTACGCCCTTCAGACAATCTAACATGTATCAATCTCACGGAATTATGTCAGAAACAAGAAAGTGTTACAGGAAAAGCAAGAATAAGAAGATCATACCAAATTTGCAAATAAAAATTTGAAACTTACTTGGAGCAGCATGGAAGCCTTGGCACAGAGAATACCTCCAAGGAACGCAAGGGAATTAGCAGGATTAGATGTGGTGCTCAAACTCTTGGTTGAATTAACTGCAATTATCACATCCTCCGAACCATCATAGTTCATCAACGACCAACCATCATCATTAAAACCGTTGACAGCATCATTGAAGCCTCTACAAGAAAAAAAAAATCATATAAGATATTACAGAATTGTCCTAAATCCTAAAAATTTACACAAGTAAAAAGATGAATGAGGAACATATATATATATGAGGGTGTGTGGGTGTGTGGGTGTGTGTACAACTACCAAAAACCAAGCTCCTTATACGGCTACCTGCTTAATCTTTGGCTGAAAGTTCTGAGCACAGCTGGCTGCCTGCCCAGCCCATACACTACCTCACCACTTGTCTCCTGAGCTATTTGCCTGATATAACGCAGTGCCTTCAAAAAAAAGATAATAATCAGGAAGTGTCACAGTAGAATCCAACTCATACTCAAAAGAAATCTTAAATCTATGTAAAGAAATTGCCACTTGTACTATTGCTAAAGATTGTCGGTGCATCTATGCATGTTCTCTTTCCTTCAGAAGCTGTTTCAAAAGACAAACCACTTGAGTCAATAAATATCTACTCACCGCAATGGTCATTCTCTGAGCCACTACTTTTGATGATTCATAAAGTGGTCTCAGCACCTCTGGCACACTCCATGCCTGAAATAAGTTGAAAAAATTTTGAATTTTGCCTAGTAAGAAACATTTAGAAGCAAATTTTCAAAGGTATACCTCAAGGTTCAGGTGGTCAACTATATGTATGATTGACCCTCCACCCTCACAAGGACGAATCAGATAACCACTAGGGAGCATTTCAGCTCTCACAAACTGCGCAGCTGCAGCTGGATTGGGCCCAGAACCAGAACCAGAAAGAGACCTCTCACAGATCTTGAAATATTTGACAATACGAAGTTACAATTACCACCTAATTTTAGGTCTTCAACTTAAAATCATAGTGAATCATACATCATTCACAGTAAAAAATGAACAAATATAGAACAATTACCAACCAAAGCAATTGGTAAGACAGTATAGGCAGCTAAAAGGTTGTGATAAAGCATTAATACTATTGACCACCCTTAACTATCAGCATTAGCTTTTAAGTCATAACTTACAATGGTATCCAAACCATTTCAGCCATGTTGTTTTGTGGTCAAATCCTCCCATCATACCCAAAAAAGAAATATTGGTAATAATCATCAACATTTGTTGTCATGTTTGTGGTTGCGCTTGATTCGCATGCCTCACACTTAAAAGCGGTAGGATAGAGCCTAAATATAACTATAGGGCTCTACTTATTAGCTTAAGCTTTTAGGTCAAGGATAAGTAAACAAGATGCAACCATAAGTTGATTCCATAAAGGCCATGCATAAGTTTGCCACATGATATGTTTGAATCAAGATTTAATTATTAAATCTCTCTACTCTGCTTTTTGATTTAATTATTTCCCCTACCTCTTTCCTTTGATTTAATTATTGAATCTCTCAACTCTTCATTCATGTTGCTAACCAACAATGTCAAATATTCTGGTAATGCACAACAATATTATATACTATTGCAAACAGATGCATACCACAAGACTCCCATTGTCTAAAGTTGTAGTGTATCTAAGAGTCCAGAAGTCCCGTGCGGGTGCCAGAGTAGTTGGGGCATATGCCTGTACCATTTTCAATTTCAATATTACTCACAAAAAGGTGATCAATAGCCAAAAATTTAAGTAATGAATTGAATACTTGAACCATTCTCATTCACCTGTGTGTATAAAAGTTCAATTGTTCCAGCATTTCCAGCTGGAAACATTGTGAAAACCTCGAGGCTCCGACAGTCCCGGAACCACGATGGACGATCTTTAAGGATCTCCGCAATCTGCTAAAATATTAGTAAAATATAAACATTACATTACAAAGCGCTAACCAGCATTGCACAATAATTAATTGCACTGCAAATAACAAAATAATCCAGTAAACACTTTACAATCTTCATTGACCTGTGCACGCTTACCTTTGTAGGTTCTAAACTTACAAGACCGCATGCTCGAGCAGCCACTCCACTGCACCTTTGTGAAATGGCAAAGATCCCAACCGAATCCGGACCAGGCTGGCAACAACAATTTACAAATGTATCATCATTTGGGAAAAAAGATATGCTCTATATGACAAAAATCTAGAAATGAAATTCAGAAACACATAACATTAATATGAGTCTGTGTAAAGACCTTCATCCCAGGCATCTGGACCCAATCGACAGCAGTTCCTGTAGCCTTTGAAAGGAACTCTGCCAAGGTCTCCTCTGCAATAGAGAGGAGTCTGCAAAACGCGTGAACAAAACACGATGTAAGTTCAAGTTGGAAGAGAAAGATAGACAATGCACGTTAGTAATTGAGAATACCCAGCAGGGTTATTGGCATCTCTCAGAGAATGCTGAGGAGTGGTCACCACAGAGTCACTGCTCGCATCAGTTGTTGCTGGTGCCTGCAGAAGTATCAATTAAAAAAATAGAAATCAGGTCAAAACTGACAAAAAAAACAGAAGACCACTTAACTCTTTTGCAGGGCAACTAACCATCCTCACAGTAAGTGATATAAATATCCTTGAAATCCCAAATGTGGCACAGTGACAAGTTCCAGGAAAAAAAAATCAAAGAAAAGAAAAGAGAAGGAAAAGCTTTGACTGTGTTGCGTATAAACATAGTAGGAAATTTCAAATGAACGAACGTACAAATTCAGGATTTCAAGATCTTAAATATTTTGCTTGGAAGACTGATCTTCAGGAATGATATCTAATGTTGTCTCACCCTCATAGCAAATGTAAAAGGCAGATAATTAAGCAAAAGAAACACAATATTTTCAGGCCAATAGCATTACCAGTGATACACATTCAAAATTTCACATATCATGACATTCACATGCAGCGCTGTTGTCATGATAACCAGTAAAATGCCAGATTACAAAGAAAGAACATACACTTACAGTATGCAACTGTTGCCGCATATACCCATTTTCACAAACAAGCTGCGACACCTGTTTCTGCAATCGATCATTCTCCTCCATCAACAGCTTATTCATAGCTGTCAATTTTCTGTTCACGGTTTGAAGTCTCGAAGCCTCTTTTCTCTGCTTCTCTCGACACCTGCACTACAAAACATCATTTTCATCCACCCTCCCAAACAAACATTTGATACCCACATGAAACGAAACCCAGAAAAAATCTACCCTCATACTAATCGAACAACAGCTGAAGTTTATTCAAATTACAATTCAGAAAACTAGTCCCTTACCCACATATACATGAATTTCCAATATCATTCATCAGAAAAAATTTTCGATCAAGAGCACAACAAAATTGTAAGCTAAAAACAAAATTGAAGAACCAAAGAAGAATGTTTGCCAAGGACTATATCCGTATTCTTTTTCACCTTCGATTTTGAAACCAGACTTTGATCTGTTTAGGCTCTATGTTGGCAAGAAGGGGACACTCGCGGATCAACTGCTGTCTACGCAAAGAACTCGGCTTAGGGCACTCTGCATAGACTCTCTCCAGAGCTTCCACTTGTTCGGCCGTGTAACGAACATACTTTCCATTATCAAGCTGGTGCTTGTTGATACTCCCACTACTACTCTCTCTTTGTTGCTGCTGTATCACCATCGCCATTTTAGCAAATCCAAGAAGGCAAAGAGATAACAAGAGATTTGTTGAGATGAGTAGGATATAAAGATATTGGCGGAGCTAATAATGAATCTCGACAGAGCCAGCTAGGAGCTTGTTTGGAGTGGGTTTAGGAGCTTAGATTCTTGTTTCTTAGTAAAGTCCGCTGTTTGTGATGCGTTATAGAGAGAGAAAGAGTTACAAAACTGACGAGTTGAGTTTGGGGCTCGCTTAAAACGAAAATTCTTTGGCTTCAAGTGTAAAAGAGTTTCAAAGTAGAAAAGCCAAATGGATGGGTTCCGGTAGAGAGTTTTTAACCAACAATATACAGAGTACAGACAGACGAAAGTCTGTATTTTGTGAAACCCTTCGGTTATTGGTTGATGATCAAGCTGTAAACAACATTTTTTGTTTTCAATTTATTGCTTCAAATTACCTCCTCTCTCTCCCCAAAACCAAACTTTTCCCTCAGAAACTTACGCTTTTCAGCTGACTACTAACTCGCACATACAAGAATTGGACTCTTAAGCTCGATATCACAGAACTCTTCGTCTCAAACGAGCTTGAAACTTCTTTTAATAAAAAAAACTTGAAAGCACAAACAACAGAAGAAGAAATAGAAAATATTTCTCTATGTGTTTTGCCGAGAAAACTACAGGCAGACAAGGAGGCTCTCTCTCAAGAAAGAGAGCAGCACTTGGGTTGTGGCATTACAGAGCTTATTAATGGATAGTAAAAACATAAATATTAAGTGAAAACGAAAAAGAAAAAACCCTAACCATGACTCTGACTTTTCGCAGTCACTGGAAGAGAAAATAAAAAGAGATTCAGAAGGGTTTTTTGTTTCGATTTTTTTTTTCTAAGAGAGAAGGGAAGAAATGGCTGAGAGAAAGGGAGAATGTGATCTAATTCTGAGCTTCAAACAGTGAGAATAAGAAAGAGAAAGAAAAGCAGATTACAATTCATTTGCACACATACCGACAAAACTTACTTCACAGGCCCAGCGTTGTTTTCTTTATAATTTCGGCGCATTTACGAAGTTGTCCCTATATTCTCCATGAAATGACATCTTAGACCCGTAGATCCAAAGGAGGAGGCCGTCCGATTCAGATCAATCCTCCTGCCCACTGTACAGGACACTGACATAATCATATTACAGTGAATTGAAAAAAGGTCAAACTTATCAAATCTATCGTCTTGATCAGAATTCAGAAATTCCAAAATATTTTATTTTAAAAAAATTGTAAAAAACATTCCATATAACTTTATAGATATATTGTAATACATAGAGCTCTCAAGTCTCAACAGGTCGACGGTCCGTAAATGGATCTGTTTAATTTATTATTTAAATATATTAAAATTAAAAAAAATAATTTATTTAATTTAATTTATTTAATTTTTAAATTAAATAAGTCAATTAATTTAACTTATAAATCGATTTATTTAATTAAAAAATTTTAATTTTAATTTTTTAATTTTTTATATTTAGATCATAATTAATTATATTTAAATATTAATAATAATATTAGATTTATTATTTATTAATATTGAGTGATATTGAATTCGTATATTTTGAGATTTGAGATTATGTATTTAAATTTAAAATTATTGATAAAACTTTTATTTGACTTATTAAAATTTTTGTATGTTAATTTATAATATAATTAATTTATATTGTATTTAGACTATAAATTTATTATTATTATTAATATATTATATTTATTAATAATTAATATATTATATTTTTTTTTAAATTTAAAATTTTTAAAATTAGCACGTGGATCGATTTGTTTAGGTTCGTTAGCTCACGGATCAGATTAGGATCATTAAAATATTGGTTCGCATAATAAATAGATTGATTCAACTCGATCCATTTAAATATCGATTTACAATGGACTGAACTGAATCAAATTAGTCCGATCCATCTGACAAATTTAATAAGATAATATCAATTAAATATGATATACGTGATGTAGGCGTATATTTAGTTTGATTTATTAATCATCTATTATTTAAATAATAATAATAATATTTTTAAAAATTAATTAAATAAAATATAACGATCAAAGTAAAATTTAAATATTTTAAATTATTTAAAAAAAATCATAAGATAATAAATAAAAATTATAAAAAATAAAAATTGGAAATAAAATAAAGTGTAAACAATGTTTCTGGAGAACTTTAAACCATTTTTGAGTTAAGAGCGATGCTGATGTAGACTCCTAAATTCTTGTTTGGTTTTCAATTTTAGTATTTGTTTTAAAATTTGTAGAATATAGAATAAGAATAGTTTTGTCTCTTTCCATTTTAATTGAATTGGTATTATCAACGGTGTCTCTGAAATAATTATTTCTGTGTAATTTTTATTTTAATTTAAATTTTATTACTAATTAGATACTGATTATAATTAATATTTATTAAAATTATAACGAATATATTTTTTAATGTGCTAATCCTCAAAATTATAAATCGATATGGGGATGGCAATTTTTGTCCCTGTATTTGGATAATGGGTATTTATATATAATTTTAATCTATTTAATTAAAAATAAATATTTAATAATCGTTATATTTAAAATAATAATTTAGATAAAATCTATAGTTTAATCTCTTATAAGCTTCAATAAAAAATTTTTTAATGATTCAAACTCATAATAAATACTAAATAATTATAACATTAAATCTTTATCATTAAACCATCCTTAAAAGATTTAACCCCTTAATAACATTCAAAGGAAATTTAAATATTCATAAAAATTTAATATTTATTCAATTGTCAAAAACCAAATTAATCTTAAAAAACTCCTAAATAATAAATAAAAATAATTGAATAAAAATATTTAATTTTAAAAATAAAAAAATAAATTAATATCATAGTAATATTAATATAATACATATGAAAATTAATTATTAAATCAATTATAAAATATGACCTGTATTGTACTACAATTTAAAATTTACATATCTCAAAATAACACTTGATAATAAGTAAATATTAAAATTTAAAAAATAGATTAGAGACTGAACCCTCTCACAAAAAAAATAAATAAATAAATTATTTTGATCTCATTATTTTAATAACATAATAAAATTATAAATAATGAATCATATTTTACTACAATTTGAGAATTATATATCCCAAATTAAATTAAAGTATGAAATGACAACATACGACAATAAATATGCTTTTAAGAACAACAGTTGGAATAATAAATTTAATTTATCTTAGTATATCATTGGAGTCTGATATCAGGAGATCAAAGGTGAAATTCGTAGTTGTAATAAAATAATAATATGTTAATATTATTTTATATTTTTTAAATTTCAGGTAGACCAAAAGATTAAAGAATATTCTTCTTCGACCGAAAAGTTTTTTTAATAAAAGAAAAAGAAATAAAAAAAAAAGAAAAGAAAAGAAAAAAGGAGTGGCAGTCTCGAGATTCTTCTACTGCCACAAGGACAATTTTACAGCCAATATTCTGGGACCCACTTTACTTTACTTTTTAATAATAAAATAATAATACTCTCGAGGTGGTTTCTTAATTCCAGACCAAATAAATACTATTTATTGTATATATAAAAATAAAAAAATAAAAAAAATAAAATTTATCTCGTAATTATTTATTTTATTTTATTTTATTTTATTTTGTTTGTAACGGCGCTGCCACTAATCGGTGCTGCCACATGAGGATATACCATGCGCCGATCGTAGTACGTATTTATTTCTATAATTTTAATCTTTATATTTTTTTATAAATATTTATTAGAAAAATTTTATTCAAAAGAATTTATACCACATGACATTAAGTTTTTTTTTTAATGTAAAAATATAATTGAATTTAGAAAAACGTTTTTTGGGTTATATTTATTTCTCATTATTATCTGTATGTTTGAATCCACTTTTCTATAATATTCTGCTTTTTTTTGTATTTAAGAAAATATTAAAGTATTTTTAAGAAAATGAATTAAATAAATATATATATATAAAAACCTTTGAACTTGTATTCGTCCATGGTCTTTGTGTTTGTGGTGGCATTTTCAATTTCCTCTGCTTTGGGCATGCGCGAAAAGTAGCTCACGTGCTTACAGCACCAACAAAAGCTCACGCTCATAACAATTATTATTCCTTGTAAATAATATAATCAATTGGAATTCAATTAACTTGTATTTTTTTTTTCACATTGGCCTTCAATAAGCTTAGCTTAACTTGTGTCTATTTTATTCTCTTTTTTTTTAAATAAAAAATTATATGCTGACAAGGTTAATATAAATTAGATAAGAAGCAACAAGGGAATGAGTAGAAATACTAATAATTGTAATGAATGATCCTTTGTGCACCCGGTTGAAATGAATCTTTTTGCTATAATGATTGTGTATTATTTATCCTTTGAGCTGTTAATAAAATATTATTGGGTTTGACTCCTCTAATATTGGTATTGGTCTATTTGAGTTCCATCGCATATCCTCCCTATTTGGTAGGTCTTTGGAAATATTATTTCAGAGGAAATGTGAACATATAATTTTACATAGAAACATTATAACAATTACCAAATATACTTCCCTGCTTTCTTTGATAAAAAAACAAAGGAAAATGGTACCTACCCATGCCATGCTTATGGTTCGATTCTATCGAAATCTTAGTTACCCCAACTAAAAAACAGATGATAAAAATAGATCTTATGATATAGATAGTGTTCTTAAGTTAGTAAACTAACAATAACTCTTGGAATTATTGGTAAAGTGTATACAACAAAACTCAAGAGTGCAGTTGTACTTGGTACATACTCATAATTTTTTGTATGTATGGATAAATATGTTTGTTCGGATTTGATATTGACTGTATAGTTGGAAATCTTCAATCTTAATCCATGTTGAACATATAGAAAAGATATTTCTTTCTTTCCAATCTTCTGTCTGTCTGTCTGTCTATGACTTTGGTAAGTTTGGCAATGAGTTGAAAACATGTGCAAAATGGAAACATTCCTATTCTTATTGCACAAAACAAAAGCAATATTGTGATGAAATTGACTTTCAACATCAAAAAGAAAAAGAAAAAGAAAATAGTGAAAAAAAATTTCCCATCACAATCCCATATTGGGTGTTGTCGGCATTATTGTGTATTTATCAGTTCAGACATAAATACAATCAATCTCTCCCTCATGAAAAGAAAGAAAGCAGGAGAGAGAGGGAGAGAAAAGAAGAGGATATTCTTGATGTTTATACAAAATCTATGTCCATCCATTGGCATCTAATTTTGTGACACGTGGATGGCTAAACTCCATCCCTTCCCATTCAAGAATGTCTCGTCTCTTGTTGAAACTTAATCTTCAAGCTTTCCAATACCAGTTCATTCAATTGATAGGGTAAATATTTTGTGGATCAAGAAAATAGAGTTTACTATTAAACTCAAAAGTTTGCGAAATTATTAATAAAGGTTAAATTATAATATTTAAATGATAAAAAAATAGATATTCACCTTACTGTATTTAAACAAAATAAGCTCTTAATTCAAAATCTAACCATAGTTTCTAAATTATAATAAATTTATAGGTGATTATTAATTAATTTCTAATTCATAGCTATTATAAACATAAAAAATTAATTATTAAATATAAGTGGTTGGTAAATACTCAACTATTTGATTGTTGTTCTTACAAAATTAATCACGAAAACAACAATGGAAAACCTATTCGATTAAAATAAAGATTGTTATGCATCATGATACATTTCTGACATACTTCCATACATACCCATAAAGTAAAAATTGAAAAAAAAATGTAGTACAATCCCATCAAATAATGATTATGATGAGGAATAAGAAAGTCAAATGGGTATATATTTGAACTTTGCTTTTTCTTTTTAATATAAACTTTAATTTGATGGGATTAACATCCTTCCACTTTGTCCCCCTCTTGCAATAGCAATTTTTCTATAGACTTGTTATTGATAGATACCATTTGTATAAAGCTAATTGATAGGAAAAAAAAAGGTAAAATGAATGTATTATATTATTTTTATTTAATGATTTCTTATCATCAATTTACTTACTTTAAAATTTATTAATTATATTAATAATAATAATAATAATTCAAATAAAAAATACAATATATAGTATATTAATAGTTAGTAATTCTATTAAAACCATTATCCTTAAAATTTCTTCAATTGCTAAGGTGGTGAAGGGTTTCCATCGATCCTACAGCTTTATGCTAGGAGCCACCCATTGCTTTTCTCATAGGAAAGGAATAATATTGTATGCCAGTGCTTCCTCAACACTTTTTGGGGCCATCTCCGTCCAATCATGTGGGCCATTTTGTCTGGGTCCACATCCCTCTCTCCTCTCCATCCATATAAAAATATATATATAATTTTTTTATTAAAAAAAAAAAAAAAAGCATGTTGGTTGCGTAAATCAATCAAATGCTGGCGTGGCTAATGGCTTTGCTTTGTGGGTTGGTGTCGTGGAAGTGGAGACTTGACCCCACGACCAAACCAAGCTTGCAACTTTCTGACCATTTCACTTCTCTCTCTCTCTCTCTCCATTTTCTTTTTCAGCAATAGCAAAATATAACATTTTTTTTTTTCGAAAAAGGCAAAATAGAACATGAGAACACTAAAATGAC
>JAVXUL010000008.1:12642734-12664965 GCA_035590515.1 Trichilia minutiflora | reverse complement strand
ATAGTTCAGTGGGTGCCAACCTAGTTGGGATGTGCTGAATTATAGTGATGTAAATTCATCCCTTTTTATTTGTTTATTTGTTTATGAATGACAATGAGTATTGCATGTTATATTTTTAAAAATGTTGGTTCAATTGTATAATTTGTATTGTTCAATTTTGATATTTTCAGAAATGAATTGCAAGGCAAATGTATTGTTCAAATTTGCTCATTCTCAAAAATGAATTGCAAAGTGTTCAATGTTTTGCTACAATACAAAATCGGAAATTCAGTTTTTACCGTTTGAACAGTAAAAAATCTGGGTTATATTATTTGTTGTGCCGTGCTAAGCCCTAGTCCTCTGTGGGCCGTGCCAAGCACGAGCCCGAGGGCCCCGTCTCAAGGCCTAGCACGATTCTTTGGTTGGGCCGGGCCGGATCGTGCTTTTACTGTTTATCGTGCCGTTCCGTGTCGGATTTTACTGTTTACGTGCTTTATCCGTGAAGGGTCATGTCGGCCTGGCCCGTTTGCCACCTCTAGTCCGCGGTGAATTGAATCGGACTAGCTCGACTCGGCTCGTTTGACAAGTCTACGTAAAGATGATCCACAAATAATTCTCACGTTAATTAATATATATATATATGTTGAATAATAATAACCTATATATTTTCTTATCCGGGTCAAAATCTATTTTATTGGAAGTAAATTTAATAAAATAAAAACTTATTAATTATAAAAAAAAATACAAGAGAAACCTTCCACGTATGCTTGTTGAAAAAGAGTAACAGACTCAAATCACGAAACAGATCAAGCAAAAGGTGATTGGCTAGTCTACTGCTATTGCGATCAGGCTAACAAAAGGGTTTGCTTGAGAACCACACGATCGCTCCTATTAGAGGTGAATGATATCTAGGGTGACATACCAACTTAACACACCTGGTATCAAGACACGTGGCATGATGGAATCCAGGCCTAACAAAACTTCTAACGAAATGCCTTGTAGATACTGTAACTTTCCCATTTACCATTTTACCAATCTTTTTTACAAGTCTCTTTAAGTGAAAAGAAGGAAGAAGCTGGTAAAATTCTTCAGTTGAAAAACAGGTACATCATTAAATAATGTTTGGCCTGTTCTGTTGCCGATATCCTGTATGCAATTAACTAATGGTTTGTGAAGCATTCCCAAGCCACACATGTCAGTTTTTTGTTGCCTCTATTTGTAGAAACGAAGACTTTGCTTCATCTTTAACTTAAAAAATGAAGATTATGTTAATTAATTTCATAATTCCAAAATCATTCATCAGCTTAATACAATTTTTTTTTAATTAATTGTTTTCCAAATTTATCTTATGTAGTAGTAGCCTTCAACCTCTCTTTATATTTTTCATTTTATAAATTTAAGAAAATCTTTATATTCTATTTGTATCGTAAATTAAGTAGAAAGAGTGAAATCATAAATAATGTCCTTGGGTAGATGGAATCCACCTACCTAATAAATCTATTCGGAGTTTGAAACTTGAAATCCATCCATAGAATTTCGTAGTGAAACCAATAATCCTTTAATTAACACGAAAAGGACTGTTGGTTCCATCGTCAGAAGTTTTATGATACTCTAAATTCGGAACTATCTCTGATCAAATTCAATAACTCCAAAGCCAGAAAATCAAATGTACATTTATTATTATTATTTATGGTGCAGAATTATCGAATAATGTGATTTTTTTAATCTAAACAAATACAAATTAGTGATTAATTATTAATAAAATTGAACATAAGTAATGATGCATACGATCTTGATTTCTTTTCTTAAAAATTGAGACAAACTTTTATGAGGAGAAAATTCTAATCTTATATTAAATTTTACTTCTATTGAACTGTTCTTTGGGATGAATCTTTGATTTATTAAGAGTCGGAATAAGAGAGATGTCAGGAAACAGGTGAAGTGAATTAACATATGAAAAAAAAATAATAATAACATATGAATATATAGATATAGATTACGGAAAATTCTACTCATTTTAAAAATATGTTCTAAATAACTTGTTACGGGTGTAATAAATAATTTCAAAAATTATAAAATATTATTACCCAACAAATGTATGTAAACTCATTTGTAAATTTTTTTACAATAAACTAGCATTATTATTATTATTATTATTATATTATAAATATATTTTGTATTGAGGTGTTGTAATTATGATAGAAGTTAAAATATTAAATATTAATTAAAAGATAAGTAAATTATATTAAAAATTAGTGTTATTAAATAATTTTATAATTAAATAAAAACCAACTATTTCAAATATGTCTCCGTTGAAAGGGATTTTGTTTGCTGGTTGTAATAATCAAGTGAAAGTGTGATTATAGAGCTGTAGAAGATGTGGCCGAAATACTCTGGCCTGTTTGAATGTTTAGCTACTAATAATGAAAGCTCTGGCTATGCTGTCCCTCGCCATGGCCCATAAATCCAATCCAAAGTTCTATCAGTCTCCATAAAAAAAAAATAAAAAGTAAAAAACCCTCAGAATTTCCCTAATTGTATTTATAAATTATAATTGTAGTGCAGGGAATAAAGTTAAAATGCTAAGAATCTCACTTGTCATGTTATAGGATTTGATTAATCACCAACTTTTTCTTTTTTTATACAGAAAAAATTTTTACCCTCAGTCGCCATGGAGACTTCCAATTGTATATGGGATCGACGTAATTTTTTGAGATGAGATCATACGAATCATTTAACAACAGTCATGAATTACAAGAGATATTCAGAAATTACAGGCAATAACATTAATGTAAGATAAAATTTTTAATCTAATCTTTTTGAAACTTTAACAAAAAAAAAATTCTAATATAAAAATTAAATTTAAGATACAAAATCTATACAAATTCGTCCTCACCGTGAGATCAAACGGGAGGCGGGGAGGGGGGTTTGCGGGGTGTTTTGGGTGCCGGGGTTTTGTTGTTTCACCCACTGATATGATAAATGCATCCCATTCCTCCTTCAATCAGCTTTATTTCTTAATCCAAAAATTACATTTACAACATAATCATGATCTCAGCAGTATTTCATAACATTTGGAATTCATCTTGTCGTTTTCGGACACCAAATCCCTTTGGATAGACATGAAGCAATATTCCCTTGTGCAATATGCGGAGGTTATAATGCGTAGGCTACTTCGCCTAGTAGGTTACAATAGTATTATCATTTCGTTTTGTTTATATTTCTAACTGATATAAAATTTAAAATATTAGCATTGGAGCACGCACAATAAATTTGATTTACTTGATAAATATTGTTCAACGTTTTGAAGCTCTGAATCTCTCTCTCTCTCTCTCATTCACTGTTATACTATCGGTGGCCAGTTTTCTAAATCGGTTTGCCAAGTAATAAGCCATCCTGCTCCTGAAACACGTGAAAACAAAATAAGAACAAAACAGGTTCAGCCAAGGGTAACAACTTCTGAATTTTGATATGAGCCGCCTTCTCCTACTAATATAGCTTAAAGATACTCTGTCTTCTAACAAAACAAAACACAAAAATAAAAATAAAATAAAAAGTAATATGGCAAGCAATTTAAAAGAAAAAAAAAATGCTGATGACAAAATACAAACACTTGTATGATATGATAAGAGAAGATAACAAAACCAACTTAAGCCAACACAGAAACCCTGAATTTGTTTCCTCCTGTTCAAACCAACGACCGTTAGATCTTAAGTTGGCCCAAGCTCCATACCGCTTCGGTTTCTTCAACATTGTTTAGGATTACGTTCTCTCTCTTCTCTACTAGAGTTGGTGTTCTATCTAGAAGGGAAGAAGCGATGGAGTTTGAAGTGTCTTCTCTCTGGACAACAGAAGCAATAATAGTTGGATGATCTTCCTTCTGAATGGAAGAAGCACCTGCAGTTGGAGGATTGCCTTTCTGAATGGCAGTAGCAGTAGCAGTAGCAGTTGGAAGATTGTCTTTCTCTATGGCAGTAGCAGTTGGAATATCTTTTAGAATGACAGGACCAATAACTGCCCCATCTTCTTTTGTGGAAGCAGGAACAATTGTGGCGGCAGAATCTTCTTGGTTGACAGTCAGAGAATCATCCTTATGTACTGGTGGAGCAGCATATACTGGCACGGCCTGTCTAATAGTGACAGGAGGTGCAATTCGTACAGGTGGGACCCGCATTGTCTGAGAGGGAAGCACGGTAGATGGTGGATGTGGAGGTGCTGAGAAACAAGGCACTGAAGTTCTTACTGTCACTGGTGGTGCAATGCCATGACAAGAACTCCTATATTGCCTTATGGGAACATAAGGAGCAGCTCCTGCAGCAGGGAATTTCTGAGGTCGAGCCACCCGGTTTTCTGTACCAAGCTGCTGTGGCGGTGGCACAGATCGGTCATTTGTCATGGTTGATGACGGTCTGTGTCGAGAAGCTGTCTTGGGGCAAATTAAGGGGAGGATTCTTGAGGAGGTAGCAGGGGCAGACTGTGGACTTGTTGGTCTAGGGTTTTGAACAGGAAAGCTTCTTGTAAATGGTATTGGGGCATCACGAGAATTTGCCATGACCATCTTTTGCTTCAGTCGGTAATGCAATAAGGCTCGTGCTATTGTAATCTGTTCCAACTCGTCATTATTCTCTGGCTCAGATGAAGAGCTTGCGGTTTCTTTTGCCACTGGAAAAGGGAAAAAGGAAATTAATTTGCTCTTCAGTATGAGGGTCCTAACCTAATATTTTAGACATATTAGTGACAACTATGCCCGCTGACAATCTTAACAAAAACTACATGAACATTTTATCCAGAATGTTCTGAAAGGTGGATTACAGACAATGCAACCAAAGAGGAAATTCTAACTTAAAATGTTGTTAATGTTAGGAGCAGCAGACCAGGATTATCCCAGTTGAATTATATTACATCACCAAAACAATTTACCTTAAAAAAACTCGGATAAAAACAAAAACTCACATTGTTTTAGAGATGTCCAAGCTGCCATAGCCGCATTCTTCTCAGCTTGCTTCTTGTTTTTCGCAGGTTCCCCTTTAAATGTTATTCCAGCCAATTCTACAATCCCCGTAAAAACAGGCAGGTGTCCAAGGCCTGACCTGATTGTTGTGTATTGTGGCAATGGAGCTCCAACTCTTTGTGCAATTTCCTGTAAGAGGTTCTTGTACACCCCTGTCTCATCCTAACCATAGAAGAAACTAGTTCGTATCAAGAGAACAAAACTAGACACAGCTGCGACCAAGTGCACCGAGAAACAGGATAACAATGTATCATGGTGGGAGAAAACGTCGAGAGACATTTCAATAGAATTATAATTTGTGGGAAATTTTAATCATCCAATATGGTTATTACCAAATATATTAGTCCATTTTCCCTCTGGTTTCCTTTTCATATTTCGACATAAATGACACTACTATATAGCAGGCAGTACATTAAAGAGACATTAGTGGCAGCAATACAATTATGACATTATGTTTACAAACTATTTCAAGATCTATTCTCATGTTTAGAATCAGTGTAACAACATATTGCACCACTGGAGAAAGCAGTAGATGCATACATTCTATATCTGTCATCGAATTATAACATTAAACAAAAGCATCACTAACAACAATGAATAGTCACAATGACACAGAAGTGAAAATTTATGCAAGTTTTAAAGTATGGTAGAAGAAATAGAACGAAATTCTTCCTCTAAGGGCCCAAATTTCAATGTGTGGCCAACAAAGATAAGGGTAATTTGAGTTGTCTGTTCTAAAGCTATAAGAACTTATCCTAGGCTACACACCTTCTGCAAAAAACTACATTTGTTGTTTTGTGTGAAATGATAATAAAGTTATATTAAAAAAACTTCAAAATTTATTCCAATTCATGAAAATTGTTCTTGGACTGTAACCAAACATCATCAGCTTCATATTCTTCTGAAACGCAATGAAAAGTCCAGAAGTTACTATAGCTCAGAAATTTTTATGACCAAAATATCCCACAGATCAAATCCAGAAACGCGTTACGCAGGACTGCCGTTTTCTAAATAAAACGACAAAAAAATCCGAATTGATCCTTTAGCAAATGCTTTCTTCTCACTCTCTTATCCAGAACCTTCCCAGTTCTCACTTTCTTCTAGATTTTCTAAATAGGGGGAATTCCAAAATCCCCTGTGTTTGCCTAAAAACCACTTACCCCTCGTGGAATGGAATGGTAACAAAATTCAGGTCATTGATTATAAAAGATGAACGGATGAGATTTTAACACCGTTCCGAGTAAATGATTTTTAGCCATAAGGGAGTAAGTGATTTTTAGGCAAACTATATGGGGATTTTAGAATTCCCCCTTTCTAAATAATTAAAACACCCATTTGCCGTCACCTATGTCAGAAAATCCGATTCATTCTGTAACCGAAGGACAAAAGCCAAGGGCATTATGGTCATTTCACAACACCCCACCTCATAAGCTTCAGCTCAACCTCCGGCGATCACAGCCGTCGAAAATTGAAGTACTCTGTAGCTGATCGCCAGTAATTTTCCATGTACCTTTCCAGAGTACAATTTTTGCTCAATTTCTAACAAATAACTGTAGCCAATCACTGATCAGCTAAAAGAGAAGCACAAAAATCCTTAAAACGGAACCCTAGCACCGGAGATTAAAAATGTGAGCAGATAAACCAAAACGGAGGGTTCGTGAACTCACCAGAATCCTGGCGGCAAGGGAAGGAGATGGCCCACGGTTCGACAGAGAGTTGAGAGCGACTTCTGCGGCGGAGTGCTCCGCCTGACGGAGAGTCGAACAATAGTGAGGACTCTCAAAGATCTCGCCATTAAAATTAACAGTCGCTTTAAATCTTGGAGCGTGATCGGGACCTTCCCGAATGCACGTGTAGGACGGAAGATTAAAGCAGCTTCTCTGCGCAAGCTCTTGCAGTTGGTTCTTGTACATTTCTAAAGAAATTTCTTTCCCCCCAAACACGCACAGTCTCAATTTCGCCTCTTTTCACTTAACTTGTTTTATTACTTCATTTGTGGACTGCTCAGTTTTAAAAAGGATTAGGGATCGGATCGGGGGTGGAATCGGGTCGGGTGAGAGGATCAAAGGAGGCTTTTTAGGGTTTTGGTTTAAAAAGAAAAAGAACAAGAGAAAGAGAAAGAAGAGAACAGAAGAGAGGGAGAGAGAGATGTGTGTAAACTCAATGGTGACAAATGAAGGTGGGGGGATTAATATTTTAATGGTGGAATTTGATATAATAATGGGTTTATCAGAATAGGGTCAACTGAACGTTAGGCCGCATGGATGGATCATGGATACCTTTTCCTCTAGATTTTCTACACCTTTTTATTATTTTTTATACTTATTTATTTATTTTTATCTTATTTCTTTATTTATATTTACTGTTATTATTAATTTTGTATTTATTATTTGTAAAAAGCAAGTCAGAATCTATTTTTTTTTTTAAATATATCATTTTTTTAATTACACTTTATTTCACTAGGGACTTGATTATACTTGATTGTTCCTTAAAAAAATTTTTAACCGTTAACAAGTGTTAGTAAAATATTAATAAAAGCCTAAAATAATATTTATACCCTAGCTATTATTTTGTTAGTTAAAATTAAAAAATTCATGTTAATATTTATTGCTTAATTTATTTTTTATATTATAATAAAATTTAGTACTTGTATTATAGTTATTCTTTTATCATTTTTATTCTATCCTAAATATAATAAGTTAAATTTAAAAAAAAAACAACAATTTTTTACAGCCATTAACTTCTTATTTATTATATTTATCAAATTTATAAATTTCAGGTAATTTTTTATCATAATCCTACCTAATATTATTAAAATACAATAATTAATTTATAATTTTGAATATTCCATAGAAAAGTATTGAATAAATTAATTTATTAATGCATTTAATAATAAAAATAAACTTATAACACTCATAAATTGCGTTTTGCTAAACAGTGCATAATGGTTAAAGATTTTATATTTATTATTTATAATAATTTTTTATATTTAATATAATAATTAATAAATTTCTTTTATGCATTAAAATTGTAATTTTTTAAATATAATAATTTTAACTTTAATAGTCCCCTAGAGACATTGTTTAGCAAAACCCTTATAAATTTTAATTACATAATAAATCGTTAATTATTTATAAATTTTAGCATGTCCCAAAGCTATAAATTTTAATTTTGACATAATTATCTAAATCTCTTAATGTAATTAAAATATAAATCATATGATAATAACATAATAATATGTAATTAATGAGTTACTAGCTCTTATTTTCCTATCATCAAATTTGGGTTTAACAATTCTTTAAAAAAAAAATAAAAAAGGTTAGGGTTTAACAAGGAACAATCATTATGATGACTCTATTAAGTCAAAATTCGTTGCTAATTTATAATAAAAATTAAAAATTAAAATAGACCAATCAATTTCGAAAGTTTATTTAATGCCTATATATATTGGATCTGCAATCATTTAATTACCAGTTGAAACGTTGTCAAGCATTAATCATTTACAGCTAATCGACCAATATAATAAATATTAAAAAAATATAAATTCTAAAACAATTATCATCAATTTTAACTTTTTATATTATTCTCGTCAACAGAAGGAGAAAACAAAAGGATAAAGGAACTTGTAATGGAATGGTCACGGGGTAGAAGCTAATGTTTCCAATCACGTGATAATGGAAGGAGGTCACGTGCCTTAATGTTTGTAATTAAGAGTCGAGTATGAAATGAAACTATGGTGGTGGCGTCCACAGTTTCATCCTTTTTATAAAACGATGAATGATGATGATGATGAATTCGTATATAATGCGCAAGTCAGAGGACCGTGGAATCTCCCACATCGAGGGTCCGTAATTACAAAAATACCCTTTCACAACTTGGAAAACATAGTTAAAAAATATATATATATATATATATATTTGAGTAGGAAATGAGAGGAGGGTATGTAATTAAATAGGATTTAGAATAAGCACTAGACTTCATCATCAATGGAGCAGGCAAGTGGGGAACATAACTTTTCTTTATTTAATCTCCGAAATTGATGAAGTTTGACTTTTTGAAATTACATAAATGCCCATGGTTCGAATAATTATAAATATTAATTACAATAATAAATATATTGCAGGTAGAAATGAAAGTCCACATTAATGAAACTAGATGGGGAAGAAAGGGAGGGAAAATAGCAAACAAGTCCTTGAGTTTCTATAAAACAACAAAGACTAATAATATCTTTCAATTCGAATAATAAAAACCTCAAATCGTGACAAAAAAACTTTCTTCCCTTTCCGTAAATTGTATTTTTTTTTAATACACATTTTAATGATGAATCTATTATATATATATATCCCTACAAACTTTTAACTTTTATTACTGTTGATTAATATTGAGTTTTTTTATTTGTTAAAAATAAATAAAATATGTTTTTATTTATTATTTTATTGCGTATAAATGATGATTATTGATGTGATTAATGTAGTTGAAAAAGCAGTAAGATTCGATTTCATTGATTTGATAATTATGGGCATTAAATGAAAGTAATGTTTGAATGAAATTGCAGTCTCAAAACGCGTTTTCCATTCCCACCGAAAGAGAAAGAAAAAGAAAAAGAAAAAGAAAAAAAAGAAAGAATCTTCAAAACTTGCATGCATACAGATCTTTATTTGAAGACCAACACCACTGCAAGGAGTTATAAGTTATAACTAATAGATTACATCTTCTAAAAGATAGACAATCACATTACAATCCTTAAAAAAAAAAATACAAATATACTTCAAATCAAACTACAACGATGATCAACACTCAAAATTTGGATCATATATTAGGGATAGATAATTGTAATTTAGATTAATTTAAAATAAAATTTGAAAACGAATCAAATATTATACTTTAACTTTTAAACGATCTAATTTAATTTAATTATATTATTGAATTATATATCATAAATTATAATTAATTTAAGTTGTATTATTATGATTTGAATTGATTTAGATTTTAAATTTAAATTAAAATAATTTATTAATTTAATTTAAATTTAAAAACTAAAATTTAGATCTTAATTTGCTTTTGATTTAATTTTAAAATAATAAATTTATTATTTTATTATATAATATTAATAAATTAATTAATATATTATTTTACCGTATAATACCAATATTATGGTTGATTGGTTGTAGCAGCCGATGACGATGATTATGCATACCAGAAATTGAAAATATTAAATGGTATTACAAAAATAATCCTAAAATGTTAATGAAAATTCAAAATAGACCATAATAGTTGAACAGAAACTTGCGTGCCCGTATTAAAAAAACAGAGGCCACGACCAGAAACCTTTCATAACATCTCTGGAATTGAAATCCTAATTTTTCAATATATACAATCTCTCTCATACATTTACTCCAACATTTCAAACATTTCTAGCAAGGAAAGAGATTTGATACATTGAATGTATTACATTCGTAGCAACACTTCCAACATTTAATTACGATAACTTATAATACATAATTATTAATATATCTTAACTCATATAATTTAATTACCATTAAATAATTTTCCTTTAAATCAACTAAGTGGCAACTGTGCCACTGATGTGTGTATGCATTGTGTACAGCACACTTGCCCATATAAAGTCTTCCTATACATGAAGTGAAGACAGATTCCTTGTAGACGTTATTAGTTCCTAGATCATTGCAAAAGTATACAATATATACATTGTCGGATGCTATTCTGATAAATTATATACAAAAAAATACCACTGATAAAATCTGTAGAAAAAATTTCCGATGCTTGTACCCTGTCAAATGCAACAAATGTGGATTGCTAACATAATCTCTGACAACATCCACAATATTCACGGATGGATTACTACATCATTCCTGCATATGTGTAATGCTTAATATTTTGAAGCTGGACACATGGCATGAAAAAAAAAAAAGGAAAAGAAACAGCTCCTTCATTGAGTTGGAGCCGAGTACAGAAAAAACGAGGAAAAGGAAAAGAAAAAAAAAAAGAGAAAGAGAAGAAAAAGATGAAAAAATTTATAAAAAATAATATTGAGAAGTTAAATTTATATTTAATAGTTTTGTGAATTATTTGATTATAAAGTGAGAATAGTTATACTTTAGTTTTTGCAATACATATTAATTTTTGAATTAATTTTAACGGTTAGATTTTGAATCTTATAATTTATGATCGGTTATAGGTAAAGGAAACTCATACAAGAATTGACTCGCAAAAGTGTGAGCGAATATTATTATGTTTATTTTTAATAAATAAAGTTTTATTCACCTATGAATTAATTGTACCTTATTATAAATTTTTTTATATATAAATATTTTTAAACACTATCAATGGATCATGTGATTTAATGATTTGATGGTTAAAAATATGTTAAATAGTTGTTTTTATATTAGTTTTATATTTTATTTTAGAGATTGTATTTTTTATAAAATCTTAGGATAATTAAGAATTTTTAGTTAATTTTCGTATAGTAACATTAGGTGGTTCATAAATATATTGGACGACTATCATCGACACTAGTATTAAGGGTTGGTGTTTTTCTCTTTATATAAAAAAATATTTTTAAATGATATTATAATATATTTAATGCATAAATTGATTAAAGTAATGTGTTGCATGAGAAGTTATAATTATTATTAAAGTGATATTTAATATATGCATAAAAGTGAATGTAATGTGATGAAACTATCATAAAAATATCCTGTAATATCCCGATCTAATAAGGATGAGAAGTGGCATCAAGGCAAAAGAGTTTGAGTAAAGAGTAACTTCTGATAGATTTTTAAGATGACAGAGGGTAGGAATGAACTGAATTCCATATCAGAATGGAAGAGAAAGTTACTGGGTTATATATATAGAGTTGAAACCAAGTTATCAACGAGGCTTTTTGAGATGGGTGGTGGTTTATTTTCAAGAACTACGCAGTTAAGCGTTCTTAGACGAGAGTAGTACCCAGATGGGTGACCTCTTGGGAAGTTCTCAGGATAATCCATTATCAAGAACAAAACCATGAGGCTCCAAGGGTTGGGTCAAAGCGGACGATATTATTGATAGATTTAGACCAGGTGTTACAATTAGTATCATAGCCAACTCTTCTCCCGTACGATGATGGTGGTTTGGCGACAAACCAGACGAAAGCTGATGGGCCTGTAACATTCCGATCCGATGAGGGCGAGAAGTGATGTTGAGTCGGGATGAGGACGCCTGAGTAAGGAGCGGCTTCTGGTAGGCTTCTAGGATAGCAGGGGTAGGAATGAACTGAATCCCACATCGGAATAGGAGAGAAAGTTACTGGGCTATATATATAGAGTTGAAACCAAGTTGTCAACGATGTCTTTTAGAATGGATGGTAGTTTATTTTCAAGAACTACACAGTTAAGTTAAATGTGTTTGAATGAGAGTAATATCAAGATGGATGATCTTTTGAAAAATTCTTAGGATAATCTATTACCAAAAATAAAACCATGAGATTCTAAAGATTGAGGCAAAACGAATAATATTATTAACAGACTTAGATGTGCTTCAGCGAGAATACCAAAAATAAAACCATGAGATTTCAAAGATTGAGGCAAAACGAATAATATTATTAACAGACTTGGATGTGCTTCAGCGAGAGTAATATCAAGATGGATGACTTTTAAAAAAATTCTTTGGGTAATCCATTATCAAAAATAAAACTATAAAATCCTAAATATTGAGACAAAACGAATAATATTATTAACAGATTTAAATAAAGTATTACATATCCATTATCTCTAATGATGTGATTAATGTCTTTAGTACACATTTGGGCTCCAATACGTGCGGAGAATTTCTTATGTATTTCTTAGATGATGATACTAGACCATTGGATATGGGTTCTATTTCCCCCATATACTAAATGATATGGTTGAGTTTATATATCTATATCTATATTTATATCTATATCTATATCTATCTATCTATATATAATAAAAACAATTGTTTAAAAAAAATCTATCATTGAGTCGCCCATAATTTATTATATTTATATTATTGTATTTTGAAAGAATATACTTTTCTAAAAATTCGCTCACTCAACTATAAACTTATTTTTATTTTTTCTTTCAGGTCATACATGATTCGTGCAATTGAGAGTTTTATTATTAGAGATTAGTTATGCATACTACATGAATTTTCTTTTGTTGAAATTTGTTTTTATATATGCATAAATTTAATATATATATATGTAAAACTGTGCATATATGATAAAAAGGCGTGGTGCGTCACTTTGTAAAAATAATGATGCCCGATGTTGTTTCTACTAATTTTTAAATATTATATTACATAAGGATTATGAAATTTGAATGAGGACAAAAAAATTCTAATTTATCAAGCATAATATGTCCTAAATCTCAAGAAAAGGGCGAAGCGAATTTTGTCTGTCATACATGATAAATAACATTAAAAATAAATAAAATAAAAAATTTATGCGAGAGATATAAGTCAAGAGATTCTAGAATTTTTTATGAACTGATGTTTATATCCATGACCAAATCAATGGAAGAACAAGAAATTTTGAATTCTTCATCTACCTAGGTATATTATATATATACCCACGATATAAAATCGACAATTTTATAATTTTTTATATACCGATATTTACGTTCAGACCATAATCCACATAAAATCAACCGTTTTTTAACCTTTTATATACCCATTTTTATACCCATGACAAAATCATAATAAAATCAATAATCTCTAAACTTTTTACACACCCATTAAAAAATATATATATTGAGTGAAAATAGAATCAATTTCGTATAAATTTTTTACTAAAATAAAATAATATTTTGATACATTTTCGTCCGAATAAGACTAAAAATCTCGCTTAAACAAAAAATCCCCCCTCGAACCCATAACAAAACAGAATTTTGGTTATTGAAGAAATGTGAAAAAGGCAAAAACGGAGATGATTTTGCAACCTTCCGCGGTGGATGGTGAACCCACACCGTATCCGCAAATCTCGTCAAAGCTGTTTTTTTTTCTTTTAATTCAGAGTTTTCACTCGCTGTTTTTCATGTTTCAACTTTCAATGGATAGATTTAACATAAATAATGGACCGTAAACTTCTAATGAGTTTTTGAAAATCAAAATAATTTTTCTTAAAAGACACCTTTGCCCCTCAAAAAAGTAGGATATAAATTATAAAGTTATCGTTATAACGGCAAGGGATAATTGGAATTTTCGAAATAATAAGAGTAACTGGTAATATCACCAGAAAACAAGGGTGAAATTGAAATATTACCCACAACAAACAAACACACTCATGCGAGAGGAAAGAAGTGAATAATCTGCAAAGAAACACGGGAATAAAAATTTACCAACCAAACGAAGATTTGAAAATTCTTGGGCACATCCATTCCGTCGGGCAGAAAGTTACAGATTAAACAGTTAATCATTGGAACAGTTATGGGACATATTTTTGCTTTTTGATCTAGCTGGATTTCGAGAATAAGGGGGTAATGAAATTGAAACCTGAAACTATAGCGGTCAAAATGGTATACAATATGAACGTAATGAAAATCTACTGTACTGGGAAAACTAAATACAGGAACCACAGTATAAATAATTCACAAAAATTTTATCATCAGAAGGAAACAGAAGATAATTCTATTGTATTTTTAATAATCATAAGCACCCGTAATCCTCAAGAGTAATTTACTAAAGAAACGGAAAAAAAAAGAAAAAAAAAAGAGACAAACGTGGAGTAATATATGCGGTACTTTCTTACTCTTGACTTCATCTCTGAATCTGACAGTGGAATGGAACATTTAATTTCATTTTCAAGCAGCATCTGGACCGCCCTTGTCCATTGCAGCAGATATTGCATTATTAGAAACTACCTTCTAACTAAGAGGGCTAGTTTTATAAGTTTATGCTGACACCAAAGGATGCAAAGTTCTAGAAGGCGAGTCAGAATAATACAATTAGGTAAAAAAATGGTTGTGATTATGCAAACACAGTGTGGGCAGAAAAAATAATTATGGGTTTTTTCATTAAATAAACAAAACTAGGGTATATAATGTGTGACAAAACAATTTGAGATATCACCATGAAAAGGGGCTCGCTCCCTGCAAAAAAATCTCGTTTTCCACATCTTTCACCCACTGACAAACCCGGTTGCAAGTCTTTATTGCCAAAGCCTGTACAGCAAATCAACCAAATCTCATAACAAACACAATGAATCAAAATGTGAATGTAATTACAGTTTCATACTAAACTAGCTCACTTAAAGCATACTTATCAAGGATATAGACTAAACAGATAGTGGGGCTCATGGACATCAACATTCTAATTACCTATCTAACAATATGTTTTCACACATTTTCATGATTAACACTGCCCAGACAAGTAATTATCATAAAGACTTTAATACATAAGTTCTTCGTACTGGAAACTCATTTGATTAGAGCCAAAATTATTTGTGTGGTTTGTACAAGTTAAATAAACAAGAAATCACTCATCCCCATGACAAAAAACAAACCTTATCTGCAAGTGGATCAAATGCCGCATAAAGTTCAAAATCCTGCGTGGCCCAGCAGAGTAGAACTGCCAATTGAAAGTGATCAGATAAATTCAACAGGAAAGCCTTCTGATCAAGTATATTATTATAAAAGAAACAAATAGTTACATTCAATTTTTTTTAAGAAAAAAAATTGAAGGTTAAATATATTGAAAAAGGAGTTCAGTCAACAGAAAAGCTTGGCCAGTCACGTTAATAGTTGTTCACTCAAAAAAAAAAAAAAATGGAGCATGACTATTGAAATTAGTCACAAAGGGTTTTAAATAAACAAAGAAAATACTAGGTCTAAAATTTTTTTAAAAATTACTCGAACCATAACAAAAAAGACAATTAATTCAAAAAGGTCTTTCCTGGTGGGATGAGAGCACATATTTTTCAAATGGAACTGGCCTCACAGCTCAGCACCATTTTCTAATAAGTATGCTCTGAAGTTCATTTTCTACAAATACTCTATAAATCATTTGTTTTGAGATGGTGTTGACAATAATTTGTGAGATAGAATGATTGGTGTCTTCAAAATGAAGCTGCTCATGCAGATGACAAGATATGTGCTGCAATTTAGAATCGGTTATGAATACAGAACAAGACAGAAAAATTTTACCATAATTTTCATCTCTTCTAAATTGTGTTTTATGAGGCCCAATTCCTTTATCATGCATGGAAGAGTAAAGTTTCTGGTATGCTCTATACAATCTGCAACACAAGAAAGCAGTATCCACCTTCCAACAATAAGCTCAAAATTTCACCATGGAAATAGCTGGTGAATAATTCAGCAACTACCTTTTCTGCTGTTGATGGCTGCTAATTGGTGGAGAGAACTCAGAAGAGACATATTGATCAAGATATATACTACGGTAGATGAAATGCCAGAGTCCAGCAGCACCACCAATACCAACAGGTGATTCCCTGAATCTTTCAGGAGAATCTGTTAAAAGCCTCTGCTGGCTCAGACGATGAGAGATAGATGAACGAGGTAATGAATCAACGGGCAAATCCTCAACACGCATTCCCCCTTCTAGAATGGATCTCTGCACTTCGCTGAGAACACCTGACTTCAAAAGGACCATTTCTATACGAATCCTATAAAATTTCAGTCAAATTTCTAAATCTCAGTATAGTAGGAAAAACATAATATCTCAACAGCTACATCCACAAGGTAGTATTAATTTTCTTTTGCAAGTGGGTAGAACATATTCTATTCGATAACAACTGTATCACAATCATAAGGTTCTACCAGTCCAAAAATATCCACTGACACTATTTATCAGATTCAAACACAAATATTTACCTGCAATCTTTAAGATGATAAAAGGCATCCGAACTAGTAGTAAGCAACATCAGGTATGTGTCAACCTGCCATAAGAACACACAATCGCTAGATGAAATTGATGTAGTTGAATTTGCATGAGAACTAAATTTTGTTAATATTATCTAACTCACATCAAAATAATGAACATAAGCATACAAAAAGGCCATAGGATTATATCTTGGCAGGCATATTGGTGAGAACGATTCAGATGTCCTGCAAAAATTAAAAAAATATAAATGAGAATCAATGCGCAGAAGTCTTTTAGACATCACAAACATTTAAATTGATGCCTGCAGAATACTATGATATTTCTTTGACTTTTATGTTGTGTATATTATTATCTCCAACCTTTGAACATACGCAGAAGAATAATTCTACAGCTTAACATTATGTTACAAGGTTTGCATCCCAACTGATATGGCACTTGATGTGTCCCTCATCAGTTGGTGCCATGTAAATGTCACATTAAGGATCGTATAAAAAAATCAACAACAACTAATTTTTCTTCACTAACCCCCCCTTTTTGTTCTATTCCTTAATTGAATTAATTGAATTTCGTGTAACTAAGACTTATTACGAATTTGGTTGATGCCAATCAAATTGCCATACGAGTACAGTGCGAAAGAAAGAAGGCTGACAATAAGACTATAAGAGTACCAATTAAAAGCAATTTATTTTGCATGGAAAAAAAAAACAAAAACAAATGCATACTATAGAGTGCAACTGTTTTTAGTGCAGCAAAACATGGAGATAATAAAATAAAATATATTCATGAAATTTGAACTTCCAAAGGTATATGACAAACCTACTTGTAATATAACTATTAAATAAGCATATAAATAATGAGTGAGCTCATTCAACAGCAATCTTAATCAGCTAATGTACCCACATAATGAAAATTGATTGACCAAGCTAAAAGAATCAAACCCTACTTAGCAACATTCGTTAAGGTGTCAAAATAGACAAAAATTTCATCAGCATGAAGCATAGCCAAGAGACTTCCATAGACTCCTTTGGTTATATTACACTGTCAAAGACAAGATACAGAGATGATTTACTTGCCTAAATGATTCTGATGACATAACAAAGTTGGAAAGTAGCAACATATCATCAGGATGAAGAGAGGCTTTCTGTGCACCAACAAGGCTAACAACCTGGCAATCCAAGTTCAAGTCGTTAAAATGCTTTTAGCAGTATCTTTAATGAATTGGTCCGTTTACATTCAGGCACAGAACGGAGGAAGGAGGGACCATTTACCTTGTTTTTACACATTAATAATGCAAAAAGAACACCTGAATCAGCAACATCTTGCAATACAGCACCAGCAGCTTGCCTTGTAGCATAAGCAAGGGGAAGACAAGTGTATGCATGGAGGAATGTAGCTGGGTCCCTGACAACAAATAAATGCCACAGCTTTCACTTTTACCGTTCATGAGCACCATTCAATGCCCAGGAACAGCATCCACTGACCTGGTTAATTTCAATGCAGCCACAAACCATGCCATACCACAATGTCACCGTAACCATAACTAGCCTCAATCTCTCACTCTTATCTCCTCCAACCCAAATCCTCTACATTTTCTTTTTTGTTTTAAAGAAGGATATATGTAAAGATTTAAAAATATCCTGTCATGCTAAATCCTATGATTGTTCAATTTTTCATACATTTGTACTCTCAAAAAGAAAATGAGCAGACAGACCAAACTGTCCTACATTAATAATGTTCTTCAATTGGTTTTAGAATTTCTTTCAAAATATCAAGAGATGGATTTAAGCCCAATCCACACCACACCTCAAACACACACACACACACATCTCCAATTCCAGGTAACGTACAAGAAACAAGTATAAAAAATTCAAACAAGAGCGGGTAAAACAAAGAGGGAAGAACTAACCAATTGAAAGAATGGATGAGTGATGAGAAGATAACATCGGTTCCCCCAAGTAAAGGGGTCATATCAAACTTCGGGTTCTTCTCAAAACATCTGTTTATGGACTTTGTTAAAATAAGTATCATCTGCATCCATATCACAATCAATCAATGGCAGTGGAAGAAAAATCAGAACAATTCTGGTGCACTAAAACAATATGAAGCTAGTAATATAAAAAATACAAGTTTGTGTTACAATCAAACAGTAAAACAAGGCAACCAGAAATTAAAACTTTGAATAGAATGTAATTCTACCTGGCCATAAAGAAGCTCCAATTGTCCACTTAAAGATTCATAAGGCTCTTCTGTACAGCTGATACAAACTAAGTAGATGGGTCCCTTCACACGAAAAACCACCTGGACACACAAAAACGTCACCCCAATCCAATTCAATTCAACTGAATTCAGAAGAACAAGACTTGACTATCTAAAAAAACTATTTCTTTCATGCTTCAGCTCTCTAGCATTCTGTTACTCCAACAACAAGATAAGAATAACAGATGGCTTTCTGGTTAAATCAAGTAGTGTTATATCTAAGAATAAAGATAATAAAACACACTTAACCATAATCCAATAAACATTTTATTAGCAAGCGTATGAAAACATAGTTCTGATTTTCACATCCCATAATACAAGGATAGAAATGAAAACTAAAAGCTCAATGTAAAAAAGAAACTAAAGTCAGCCAATGGAAGAGAAATTGAAAACAGACCTGATGTTTTCCTGCCCTAACCAACTTGACACGATCCCCCCTGAAAAACGATAAAGTGATTAACAGAGGTCACAACTGATATTCCTTTGTAGATTTGACTTTCTGAAAGTGAAGAAAAATGAAAAACTAAGCAGAGGTAAATCCTTCAAATATAGCTCGTTGACATAAAACCAAGTAAGAGATGCAATCACATACCCATTCTCCACAAAGGAGATAATTGCTTGCAATGTTGCTGAAAATCCTGCAAGTTTATGTTCATCTCCATATCTAGAAATCAATAGGTGATGCATAAAATATATAAGACACTGAAACAGACTGAACTTGTGTACTAGATGACGCTGAATTTCAAAAGCAAAAGAGACAAACCTGGAATATATAGGTTTACCAGAATGACTCAAAATAAAGAAGTGTTTCTTCCTCTTTCTCCATGATATGGAAGTATCGTCCTGCACTTTATTACAAATAAAAAAAGAATATAACATTGCAGGTATCCTTCCGCATTTATTTTGCCAGGCAGATCTTGAAGTAAAAGTATATTTAAGAAAAGAAAAAAGAAGTTTCAAATAACATGTAATCAGTTCTGCACCTAGAGTTGAGAGCTTCCGTAGCACAAGAGCACAAATTTCTGCAGTGAAAATATTTCAATACTATCCTTTTCTTTTTTTTCTTTGTTTCTTTCCTTAAACTCACTTTTTAAGCACATGAACATATCCATGAATGTGGAGAATACTTGCTTTTTGCACACCTGATCATTCCTGTGTTAATGTCGGTTGAGAAAAACCCTTAAGCCAAATAATGCATACAGACAAAGTTTTATAGGAGATGGGATTTGGTGTCAGGTCCATGTGTATGCAAAACTGCAGCAACTCCACGTTCCACTCTTCCACTACATACTACAGACTCTGCTGTCTAATATACCATGTCTAAGTTATCTGTGTTCAACTTATTTATCCATCAGAAAAAAGCTTATTTCTATCATTTTCTGTCTTTCTTCTCCACAGACCATGCTCTCAAACTTCATGACCATTAGCCAGCTAAATTTCCATTCCTACCTAGACTCATGCTTCCATCAAAATACAAAGCTACTCACCAAGTACTCAGTAATTGCAATTAGAAACCAGCTAGTAGCATGGCTACAAGCTGGGTATGAGTAAGCACCATCTCAAGTTCCCAGTGAGTATGTGAGTGCAGGGAACTTGTGGGTGGACTGGGAATGGTTTTCTACATTAAATTTCTGTTAAAATAGCCATACCACAACTATTTACCGAATTCTTTACACCAATGTTCAATACAGTTCTAGGTCCTCCCAGCCAGTGAAGTGTTTAACTTTTATATCTAAATAGAACCTCATATACTTTCATATTTACAGTAATAACCTTGTAATAAATGAATTATACAAAGAAATTTTTCACTCGTCATTCATCAATTCCTATAAATGCATAAACTTTTACGTCAACTACGAAATGTAACTCAACCTAGCAAATCTATTAGCCATGCAACGATAGAAAGTAATTCTCTAGCAAACCATACAACACAATTCCTCTCTAGACACACACAAAAAAAAAAATAAAAAAAAAAATAATAACTTAACAACAGGGCAGCAAAGCCGACCAACTCACCTCATCGACATGGCGTTTTCCGGGCACCCAAGAGTCCTCCGGTGAATCATGAACTCCATCAACCAAACCATCATCATTTATTACTTCCTGTATCTCGTCATCCTCATCAATCCTCGAATTACTCGTCCCTTCGCTACTACTCCCTCTCTCTCCAGCATAACCACTACTAGTCGGACTGGACGGCCCCTCCACCTCCACCTCCCGTTCCACCTCACCATAAGTATTGCGATCGCTCTCGTTCACCGATCCATTGCCGTTTGCTTCGGTCAGTTTTACAGATGCCATAGAAAACTCGTCATCAATTTGTTTAGTGCCAGGGTCAGGGTTAGGGTTCGAATTAAGTTCGTCGTCCGAGGAAGTCGATGGAGAGCTGGTGGACATTGAATTGAAATCGATTAGGGATTGATTCAGAAGAGTTGGGATATTTGTGGAATCTCCTAAAGAGAAATACGGCCGATGCGAGATAATTTGGAGTTTATTGAATCTTGCCTACCAGTCATAGCTAGGTGGTTGTGGATATCTCTTTGTGAGATTGTTGTTCGCTGCGAGAGACAATGAGGCTCTGACCAGTAGGTGCAGGCGCAGACAACGCGATACCGGGTTGTTCTATACGAACGTGGATTTCTAGCCCAGTAACTCTTGGGCCTTTTTAGATTTGCCTCTTGTTGTTCCACAGACACCATGGATATATTGTTTTGTATTCCGTAGCATCCACTTCGAGCATTCGGTGCACCAGAAATTGGAGAGGGCTTTACCCATTCCAAGAAGATCGGCCAGAAAAGTAATTACATTTCATAAACAATCAATTAAGAACCTGAATAAATTTAGGTGATTATTTAGAAAGTAATTATGTTTCATAAACTGTCTTGAGTTAGTGAAAGTTTATCCGAGAGACTATAATAAATGAATTAGAATGTTTTATATGATTATATCTATCTATCTATCTATATAAGTACATGTTTAAAATTGTGTTCCATAAAAACATAAATATAATTATTTGTAGCACCAAAAGATCATTTCTATTCCATATAATTTGAAGCGTAAGAAAACATATAACTTCGTTGTATTGAAAACCACATGAAGATCATTGTGCACGTAAATCTTCTAATA
>JAVXUL010000008.1:12598605-12632959 GCA_035590515.1 Trichilia minutiflora | reverse complement strand
AAACAAAGTTGATTTATTGGATAGCCTAAAGAAAGTTTAGGATATTATTTCTACTTTCATCCTGATAGAAATATTTCAATTAATAGACATGCACAATTTCTCGAGAATCAATTCATTGAGGAAAGTAGTGTAGGCAAAAAAATCGAACTCTCGAAAGAGTCTAAAGAGTTTGATCATGACCAACCTCAGATTGGTGAGCCTATTGATGTAGGTAAATCAATTTATATAGATAGACCTATCCGATTTGATTCTCAACCTTTTATAGACCAACCTCTTCTAGATCTACTAGGGTATTATATCCTCCACAATGATACTTCTTCCTTCTAGATAATGATTTTAAATAATTTATAATAGGAGAAAATGAGCAGAGGGAAGATCTTAGATCTTATGAAGAGGCGATATTAGTATCGATTTTGGAAGATGGCTTAAAGCCATGAAATCTGAAATGGACTTCATGTATGCTAATTAAGTGTGATCACTTATTGATCCACCAGAAGGAATCGTTCCTATTAGTTGTAAATGGATTCATAAAAGAAAGATTGGGAAAGCTGAAAAAATAGAGACTTATAAAGCAAGACTGATGGCAAAAGGTTATACTCAGAAACAAGGTATTAACTATGAAGAAACTTTTTCACTAGTTACTATACTAAAATCTATTCGAATTTTACTTGCTATAGCAGCTTATTATGACTATAAAATATGGCAAATAGATGTAAAGACAGCCTTCCTCAATTATTTTATTGAGAAAACCATATATATGCAATAACTCATTGGGTTTGTTTCTCCTTCAGATAGTCATAAAGTTTGTAAGCTGTATTAATCCATATATAAATTAAAGTAAACTTTCAAAAGTTGGAATATATGACTTGATGATGCAGTCAAGTCATTTGTTCCAACTTCTGAAAGTTTATTTTACTTTATATATGGATCAATACAGCTTACAAACTTTATGACTATCTGAACCATGTGTTTACTGTTAGTGTCTATGCCCTAAAAATCATTCGTGTTGTCGGTTTCAAGGCTTATGATCTTGTATAAATTTTATATTTATTAATAAAAAAAATTATTCTTTATTTACATACATTAGCTGCTTTTTTTATTTTTCATGCAAATGAATATTGAATATATGTAAATTATTCTGATAATTTTATTTAATTGTTAAATAAATTATCAAATCGTTCCCTATATACGTGGTGTTGAATGGACAACTATATCACACAGTAAGCACACTAGTTGCTGCCTAATGATATTATATGATAATATGAGTATTGTCCTAAGGGCATTAGTGTGGATTTATAGTTGGTAAACTATTTATCGAACAGGATCAAATATCGATGAATCACATGGTATACATGTAGTTAATGATTTATTGATAGATTGTAATAATGTACGACGTAATCCTTTGACCTAAGATGTCTAGAATCGAACTCTGTATGAATGGGTGTATTTTATATAGTCTATACATACAGGGCTAATCATGCCTTGTATAAAAAACCGGTTTGGATATACTTTATTCATATAGGTGTTTGGTTGACAATCAAAAAGGGATCCGTTGGCTTGATATATTAGGTTGAGAATTTCCGTTGCTTCAGTCCAAGTTAAGTTCCTAATCGAATATTGATATGATGTCTTGATTATAAGTTTGCGGCCACGGCATAATATTGATAGATGATTGACGATTCGAATGAGAATCAGGATTAGGGTTTTGACAGTCTATGAACCCCTATCTTGATTAGGCTTCGAAGACGGAAGGATATCACTCACACATTACATGCAATCGATGAAAGGTTAGATGAAGATACTTCTTCATCGTGACTTAGGGATTATGTCATATTGCTAGATACTAACTATAGTTGTTGAGTAATCGAAATATTCGGAGCTGAAATGTTCGGTATCAGTTCATGGCTGAGTTATGGTGAGCTTTCATAGTCCACCAAAATCCTCAAATACTTCTTCACATGAGATCAAGATTAAAATATTATTGAGAGAGGGTTAGCATCCTCATGATAATATTAGAAAAGGTCAAAACTGATACGTGTAACGGTTATACGTATTAAATACTCTTTAATGTGTTAAAGAGATGATATTCTGATATGATAATGTTATTTAATAGAAATAACTTGTCAAAATTGATAATATTGATTATCAAATGTGTTAAAATATGATTTTAAGCAAAATAGTAAAAATTAAAGAAAATAGTTTTATTTAGTGTAAAATGACTATTTTGTCCCTAATATGATATATGTGTGTAATTTATTGTAAATTATATATTTAAATTTGATAATTTTGATTATCAAACATATTAAAATATAATTTTAATATAAAAGGGTAAAATCTAAATTAAAGTGTTTAATTTAGATGAAAAGGACTATTTTACCTTATGTATAAATGTGATCAAGGGCATTATGATAATTGTATCATATTCTTGTATTTTATAAAAATACATTATATTAATTAATTAGTTAATTAATTTGGCCATTAAAAGAAGTATTTAAGTGTTAAATGATTAGATAACATTTGTTTTATTTTAATGGTTAATTTTAAAACAAGTGTTATAATCTAATTGGTTAATATTTCTTTTAATGCCCATTGATCCATTTTGCTTGCTTCCACACATTTAAGATGTGTTTACTTGTATCACATTGATTTCATTTAATTATTATATTTATAAGATAAATACTAAATTAATTAAATAAAAATTAAAAAAGAAAATATAAAAATCTTGATTTTCTTTTTCTTTTTGGCAAGAAAAATAAAACAATTTTGGCTCTATCTCCTTAGCATATTTCGGCCAGCCTTGAAGAAGGATGAAGATGGTGCAAAGTGAAGAGAATTCATGGATTTAAATTTTGTCTTCATCAAAATAGAAAGCTTGCAAGATGTCTACCTAAAGCTCTAAGGTAATTCAAGAAGATTTTCATTGTTTTCTTCAATTTTAGCTTAGGGTTTTCTTGCTAAAAACTTACAATTATGCATGATTTACGCCATAAAACCAACAACGGGGAGAGCCTCAGAAGTTTCACTAAGAGGTGCAACGATCAGGTGACTGAGTTAAGAGTTTTACATCATCTATTAGCATTAGAGGGTCTTAAGTAAGGACTAAAAGTAGATCAAGCATGATACGTAGTTCACAAATAATCTGTCACTACATATGAAGTGGTTTGAAGAAAGCTACTTGATGAAATAGAGATGAAGGATCAGTTAATCCTTAAGTTGAAAGAAGAGAAAGTAATGGGATTTTTTTTATAAAGGACACCCATTTCTTGAAACAGAAAGATAGAAAGGGACAGAATAATAAGATGAGATTCTTTGACGCGAATTAGAGAAATGACCAAATGTTAGAGTCTTCAGTTCAAAAGACACAGAAAGAATAGCTTTATAAAATTGAGGAGATTGCCTCCAAGAGATGAAGCGAGAAGAGCGACACAAGTACAAGAACATAGAAAGTTCACCCTCATAAATACACCTCTTTCGTAGATATTGGAAGAGATTAAAAGATGGGGAATGTTGCTATTAGATCCTCATCCGATAAAAATAAAACTTTTAAAAAATATAAGAAATAAATTTTGTGAATTTTATTATGATGTCAGACATCTAACTAATGAATGTTTTAACCTACAAGATCAGATTAAAATCCTTGTCAGGAATAACTACTTAACAGAATTTATGGTAGGATATAGGGATAAACGCTAAGACTCCGAGACGAATTAAAAACAAAATGATATAGATTACCACTCGATGGTAATTATGGGATGCCCAACACTTTTTGGAAACTTGAACAAGTCGTAGAAGAATTATTTTCAATATTCTCAACTTAATTCAATAACAGAACCTCATGTGATGAACATCAAAGTTGAGAAGAGGCCTAAAGTGATCTTGGTCCCCATTATGTTTATTGATAAGGATGAAGTTGGGGTTTATTATCCTTTTGATGATGCGCTGGTTGTAACCTTGACAGTGGGAATATCTCAGATCAGTAGAATACTGATCGATATGGGGAGCTCTACTGATTTTATATTTAAAGAAATATTGGATTCTTTGAGCATAGAAGATCTGAAGTTAAGACAAACCAAGATAAAATTGTATGGATTCAGAGAATCTTGTGTTTATCCCTTTAAAATTGTGCAGTTACCAATAACTATGAGTGATAAACCATATAAAAAAAAACAGGATGGAGCTTCAGGTCGTAGACTTTAAGATGTTATATGCTATGACCTTAAGGAGGCATTTTCTTAGAATGATTAAGGTTGTGGAGAGCATGCACTATCTTAAACTTAAGTTCAAAGCCAGAGACAACATTGATATGGTCAGAGAAAACCATAGGAAGGCCAGAATATGTTTTGCAAGTGTTGTAAAGAATTAATACTCCATCCTCAGACATCAACTAGATGAAGGCTCAGTAGAACAGAGGAAGAATGTTTAGCAAGAGAAAATATTATGGAAATGTATAATAAAATAGGTTATACGAATAAGTCGATTGTTGTTAAACGTGTGAAAGAGATTGATGTAGTTACCTTAAATGAAGAAAAGGCCGAAAGGACTGTAAGGATTGGATTTAGTCTGACACCCGAACAAAAAATGTGTCTGATAGAAGTATTAAAATGAAATGTAGATATGTTTGCCTGGTCGCATGAAGAAATGCCAAGAATCAGCACTAAAGTCATTTCTCACCAATTAGCTGTGGATCCTAGATTTAAGTCGATAGCCTAGAAAAGGTGAGCGTTCAATATGTAGCAAAGAGAAGCTATCTGAGCAAAAGTGGATAAACTCCGTCAAGCTAGGTTTATTAGAGAGGTTTATTATCTTGAGTAGGTTGTTAATGTTGTAATGATTAAAAAGGGGGAAGTGGAGGATGTTTATAAATTTCACCAATCTCAACAAGACATGTCCTAAGGATAATTTTTCACTCCAAAAAATTAACCAGTTGTTAGATTCCACAGGGCATGAGATGTGAGCCCAATCAGGATAAAATTGCTTTCATCATAGACTATGACTTTTATTGTTACAAAGTTGTGTCCTTCGAATTGAATAATGTAGGGACGATTTTTCAAAAGTTGGCCAATCGTATTTTCAAGCTTTTTATCGAATCAATCATGAAAGTATATGTCGATGACATGATCACTAAATCTATCAAGGCTGCTGACCATGTCAAACACTTGGAGAAAACTTTCTGTTATTTGAGAAAGTATAACATGAAGCTAAATATAGAAAAATATTTATTTGGGGTCAGCGTGAGAAAATTCCTTGGGTATTTTGTCAGTGAGCGAGGGATTAAGGCCAATCCACAGAAGGGGGAAGGTATATTGAATCTGAAGCCTTTGACATATTGAAAGAAGTGTAAGGTCTGACAGAAAGATTGGCATCCCTAAGTAGGTTCGTCTCAAAAGCTATTGATAAATGTTTTTTTTTTAGGTAATGAAAAAGGGGAAGAAAATAGAATGGGATGACAAAGAGGTCAAAGAATCTAGTTCATGTCCCATATTTAACTAGCCTCGACAAGGGAGATATTCTATACTTATACTTGATTGTCAGTAATTACTTGGTAAGTTCTGTTTTAGTTAAAGAAGACGCTGAGAAAATACATAGACCTGTCTCCTATACAAGCAAAGTTTTACTAGATGTGGAGACCAGATACCCTTCAACAGAGAAACTTACACTTTCACTCGTGACTACGGTCAAGAAACTGTGTCTCTATTTCTTGGAATAACAGATAGTTGTACTTACAAACTAGCCCCTAAGATAAACTTTGCATAAACCTGACCTTTTTGATCGATTGGTGAAATAGCCTATTAAGTTTAATGAGTATGACATTGATTACAAGCCTCAAAAGGTTATCAAAACACAGGCTTTAGCAGATTTTTGTTGATAAAAGGTTGATAATAGATTAATTGGTTGCTCTATAAGTCTCCAAAGCTAAACAAAATATTACTAAGGTTAATGCTCCTGAGCAAATCATCTAGGAAGAATGTTGGCAGCTATATATTGATGATGCTTCAACATCCAAAGTGGAGGCACTTGACTAATTCTGAAAAGACTTAATGGTGATGCAGTCATATATTCGTTGAGGTTTGACTTTAAAGTGACAAACAATGAAGCTGAATATGAGGCCTTGATAACTGGGATCAAGCTGACTCGGACTTTGGAAGTCTTGACTTTAAGTATAAACAGTGACTCCCAGTTGATTGTTAGTCAACTTAATAGATAGTTTCAGGCACGAGAATATAACATGCAGACTTATCTAAGTCACATAAAGAAGCTCTTGAAAATGTTTAAAGATGTCATAGCAAAACTTCTTAGATTGGAGAATTCCAGAGCTAATACTTTGGCGTGACTAACCTCTATATTTAAAGAAAAGGCCTCGATCTTTGTACCTATAAAAGTACTGGCACGAGAAAGTGTAGATGTGAAAAATAATTGCGTTGTCACAACACGAGACATCTCTGATCCAATATGGATTAGAGAATTGAAGTTCTATATTCAGAACAAGGAACTCCTAACAGATAAAAACGCAAGAAGAAAGATAAAAATAAGTCAGTCAGATACATCGTTATGGATGATAAGCTGTATAAACGAGGATTCAGCTTACCTTACTTGAGGTGTCTGAGACAAGACGAGGCAAAACAAGTTCTAAAAGAAATTCACATGAAATTGTGAAAACTATAGGGGAACCCGTGCCTTCATGTATAAAGTTATAAGGCAGGGTTATTATTGGCTTGCCATTTTTCAAGATGTCTCTCGGATTGTTAAGTCCTGTCACAATTGTCAAATCTATGATGATATCCTGAGACAATCACCAGAAGAACTGACTAATCTTTTTAGTTCATAACTTTTTTCTCAGTGGGGTCTGGATTTAATTGGGCTTTTACCTACTATCTGAGCTAATATCAAATATATAATAGTAACGAATGACTATTTTATCAAATGGGTGAAAGCTGAGCCTTTAACTAGTATCATTGAGAAGAAACCTACAACTTTTGTGAGGTAGAATGTGATTTACCATTTTTGGAATTTCATAGATACTGATAGTTGATAACGAGAAACAATTTAACAATTTTAAGTTCTATAAATTCTGCTCGGATTTTGACATAGAATTGAGATTTGTAACTCCAGCTTATTTTCAAACTAATTGGCAAGTTAAATCTGCCAACAAGATAATCGAGAAAGCTTTGAAAAAGAAGTTTGGAGAACACAAAGGGACTTGGGTTGATAAGTTGTCTGAGATACTCTGAGCTTATAGAATTATCCCTAAATAGTTACCGGAGAGTCCTCTCTTCTCTTAGCTTTTGGGTGTGAAGCTTCCATTCCGATTACGGTTCATATCCCTACCTTTCGCGTAAATAACTATAATTAAGAAGGAAATAACTCGAGCAGATGATTGGATTTGGATTTGCTGTAAGAAAAATGAGAAGAGGCTGTAACAAGAATGATAGCCTATCAACAAAAAGTTGTTCGGTATTATAATAAGAATATCAAATGCCAAAGGACTTGGTTCTAAGACAAGTGATTTTCAACACAGAACTTCCTTACGAGGAAGTTTTTGAGGCCAACTGGGAAGATCTCTATAAAGTTCAGATTTTCAAACTAAGGGTTTATAGACTAAAGATGCCAAGTGAAAGCATGTCAAAAGGCCTTAGAATACTGAGAAGCTGAAATTGTATTTTCTGTGAGTATCTCTTTGAGATTTTGTACATTTACATAAATGGAAGCCTATTGTATTAAAATTACTTTTTTAATTACGAGATTTAATTGTATTGAAAGATATTTCTTGATCGATGATTTTCTACATTTTTAATTATTATACATTTTTGTTTATAATGAAAGCAACTAATTGTTTATGACAAAAACGACTAAGTATAAAATGACTGACTATTTGAGTCTTGTGACTTCTGATCAGAATCACGTTGTTTATATTCTTGTCTACAATGAAAGCGACTGAGTATTAATAATAAAAGCGACTAAGTGTTAAAATAAAGCGACTAAGTGTTAAAATAAAAGCGACTAGTTATCCAAGCTCTATAACTTCTAGCCAAAATTTTGCGTTATTTAAAATTTTATCGGCTTTTTTATGATTAATCTAGTCTGATCAATAATCAAATGAATTCAACATTTTATATTTTTTTAAAGGGTAATTCACACTTACAACTATTGAGATTGGTATCAGTTATTGTATCTATTTGTATTTATCAAGCAACTATGCTAAAGTCGACTTGACCTCTATGTTTTTTGAAAGAAAATAAATTAATTGTTAGGTACGGTATAATGTTCTATAAAAAGATGCCATTTAGATAAAAATATTCTCCTGTCCCTGTGTTTCACAACAAAGCCATTGGGTCAAGGAATTTTTAGCTTTCATATGGGCTAGGGATATAATCAAGAATAATTACATCAGTTAGCTATGTAATTTTAGACAATTAACTAAGAATATATATATTCCAAACTCAATGGAAATTAAAGGCATTCTACGATTTGTCCATATCCACGTTTACGTGAAATACGTTTATATACACCATTATAATTACTTAGAGCAAATCCTTGAGATTTTGTTTAATGACTACTTAATTCTGTAAAGATTTAAAAAAATTCATTTACCTTGGTATTTTTATTAACTCAATCATTTTATTCTTATTATTTAATTTAAATTCAATTAATCATGCCTAGAACCAAACCAAAATTTAAAATTAAAAAACTAATGTCGATAGCGAGATTTGAACAAGCAAAATTTTTAACTACTAAACTAACTTTTGATACTTATTTTATAATTCATGTTATATAACCTCTATTAATATTAGATTGATATTATTATTAAATAAATATTATAAATCATAATTAATATGAAAAGTTTTAGTTATGATAATTTAAACATAAATATAAAATAAAATTTTTTTAATTTTTTTTATGTTTTACAAACTCATTTAGAAAGCAAAATTATATACAAATAATTTTAAATATTAAGATGATATTAAATTAAATATCAATTTGTTAAATCAAATTAATTTAAAAAAATAAATCACGTGCATAAAATATTCTTGCAAAAAATAATTTATTTAAATTAGTGTTGGGTAAAATATTTATATTTAATTTATTATTATCTAAAATTTTTATATAGCAATATTAATATAATAGTATTAGATGTTATTCAACATGACTTTATAAAATAAGTAAGAAAATAATATGCTGGCTTGAAAGTTAAGATTTTACAGGAGCTTACGAGTGTGAGGGTTTAAATCTCATTACTCACGTTTATTTTTTAATTTTTAAATTTGGATCTATGTATAACTCAAATTTATTTTTCAATTTGGATCTGAGTTGTGGGTTTTCAATTTTCAATTTGGATTTGTGTTGGGTCGATTCATTTAACTTGAATTTAGATCTAATAATAAGAATAATATAATCAAATTAATAAAGACAAAAGGGCTAAAATCTGACAGGAGTAAATGGTCATTAGATAAAATCTTAGGTAATGATCATTTTTCCTTAATTATAATAATATTCCAAACTCATTGGAAATTCAGCAATGTAAACAAACAGTCCATATTAACATTAATTTTTTACCAATCGATAAATTAAATGAATAATTTATATATTATTGGGCTAAATCAAAAGTAAGGGATAAGATTATATTTGTGGAAACTTCAAGAAATGAACTGCCAGAACTCTATGTAAGATACTATATATATAGCCTTCAACCCTATAGCTAGCTGATAAAGACCGAAATCAAATTAAACCTTAGCACTAACAACCATCATCAACTTTCAAATAAGCCGAGATGAATTCTACCACAGAAGAAGTTCTCGCCAGACATAAAATCAGCTCAGAGCTGTTCAATGCTCTTATGATTACGGAAGACGAGAAGAAGGTGATAGAACTCTGCAGAAAAGTTCCTGATCATGCATTACAAGTATTGACAGTTCACGATGATACGGTATTGCATATGGCTACTTATGCGAAAAGAGATGAATTAGTGCTGAAGCTGCTGGATGAGACTCCTGATTACTTTCTCGACAAAATGACCCGCCAAACTAAAACAGGAAACACTATACTTCATATGACTGCCACTAGCAATCATGCTCTCGCTGTTGCTGACAAAATATTAAGGAAAGCCCCTGGTTTGTTAGGCATGCGCAATAACAATGGGGAGTCTGCTCTATTTAATGCCGCACGGTATGGTAAAATAGATATATTCAATTTTCTTGCAGGTAAAATCTCTGGTTATGACAACGCCAGTAGGATGCCGTTTCTCCAGAGGAACGATCAATCTACGATTCTTCACATTGCTATTATATGTCACCACTTTGGTAGGTTCTCCTTATCTCATTTTTTATTTCAGCTTTTTATCATTTTGCATATGTTCGCATTGCTATTATATACAGTTCCGATTCAATCATAGTGTATTCTAAGCATATGTTAAGAGAAAAAAACTTACTGGTAAGAGCAAACATTTTTATTACTCCCGAGTAAATACAGTGAGTTCTTGTTTCTAAGGCCGAATATGTGCTCTTAATTAGAACACTAAATTGAAAGCATAGCCATCAGGCCTTTGGAGACAGAGGTATTAGGATTAAGTACAAAGTTTGGACCACTAGCTCTATATAAAAAGTTGGCAGAAGATAAAAAATTGTGAACTTTGATGTATAGATTGTAAATTTCTGTCAAAAAAAGGAAAAATGAATAAGAATGGATGCTGATTTAAGCTTTTATCTGAATAAATACAATTGTTCACGCGTGTGATAGTGGTCAATAAATAAAATATAATTACATAAATAAAAAATGGTATAACTATGCAATCAGACAAATTTAAAATGAAAATTATCTATCTTTTAAGTATCCATACCCATACCCTTGGTATGTAATTTATGCAATTGATTTTTGGATGCAAGAGCAGAATTGGCCCTGCAAATTGCAAAGGAATATAAATATTTAATTGGTGAACGAGATATAGATGGAATGACTGGTCTTCAGCTTCTGTCGTGCATGCCAGAAGCTTTCAATCGCAAGCTCGAAGAAGGATTTTCAAAGAAACTCATAAATTGGGGTAAGCTTATTAAGCAAGTTATTGAGTGCACATTATTAATTTTTACCGTTGTTCTATTTTCTTCTCAAAAGCCTGATGTGTACATGGTTGTGTTTGCTCTCAATTTACATAGTTAGCTTGTCAAAGATACGGCTCTTCGTTCCTTGATAGAAAACATGCGATCGATGTTACTTCTTTGTAAATGAATAATAAAGAATAGTAGATATATAATATAGGTAATTTATTTATTACATTTAGCGCTAATTGTTAATTCATTTTTCTTGAAAAGTTAAATTCAGCTATAATCCGCCCTGGAGAGAAAAATTTCTTAAGGAAGAGCAAAAATATGAACCAGCTATTGAGCTAGCAAAATTTCTAATAGAAAGGGATACCTCATGGGAGATTGCTCATCCTACCGAAGGCAAGAGCAGACTTCTAATACACAAATATGGGTCCAGTCTCGATGCCTCAATCATGAAGCAAGGAAGTGGAGAAGGCAGCATAGGAGGAAGAGGATCACAAGCAGAAACTCCATTGTTTCTAGCAATAAAGTCAGGATGTGTAGAGATTGTTAAACAAATACTCAAAACATATCCACAAGCAGTTGGGCATGTTGATCACGACGGGCGAAATATATTACATGTAGCGATCAAATATCGCCAATTAGAGATCTTTGAGCTTGTAAGAAATATAGGGCCCTTGATGCGGAGAATGATTGGAGAGATTGACAAATATGGTAACACCATTTTGCATATGGTTGGAAAGAAGAACAGAGAATACGTACCCGAAAAAATGATAGGCCCTGCACTTGTGTTGCAAGAAGAATTGCTTTGGTACGAGGTACGATATGGCGGCCCAAATTCCACACTTCTAATTATTTGTCTTGCGACTCTTTTACACGTTCAGAGTCACTTGCATACAATAAATCACAATTGTTTATTTAGGTTATCCATTTCTTACATTGCCTCAAATCTTTTTTATGTCTCTAGACGCACGATCAACTATCTCCATGATCTTCATACGCATACAAGTATTTAAGCTTTAATTTAAGCAGTAACCAAGAACGTAGAAGTTACCTGCACTAATTTGTCCATGAAATTCGAGCCTTCTTTGAATTTGACGAATTTGATTGGTAATTGGTTTGTGTTTCAGCGAGTAGAGGAAGTCATGTTACCCCCTTTCATGAATCAAAGGAACGATATGGGTTTCACGGCAGAAGGGTCTTTTGCCTCTACAACTAACGAACTTCGTATTTCATCAAAACAGTGGTTGATACATTCTGCAGAAGGATGCTCAATCGTAGCTGTTCTGATTGCTACAGTTGCTTTTGCTGCTGCATACACTGTACCAGGAGGTTCGGATGACAAGACTGGTTATCCTATTCTCATTAATCAGACTTTCTTTGTGGTTTTCACCATCACCGATGTTTTCTCTCTCACATTTTCTTTGGCGTCTGTGGTTACATTTCTATCAATTCTCACATCCCCCTTTCGATTAGAAGACTTTCGGCACTCTCTTCCTAATAGAATGACGCTGGGGTTCACATTTCTTTTCCTTTCTGTGTGCCTGATGATGGTTGCTTTCGCTGCAACGGTTTTGCTCATGATAAAAAATAAGGAAAATTGGACAAAAATCATGCTCTATACCTGCTCTTTTGTCCCAGTCGGAGTTTTTGGACTAACGTATTTTCCTGTATACACGATGACATCAACTATAAGAGCTCTGAAGTACTTAGGCAAGAAGGCAAAGCAGCTATTGACTATACCTCCGAGGTTCTTAGCTCTCAAGATATTTTCTTCTCCCAACACTTCTCTTGAACGAGCTTCTCCCTCTTCCTTTATTCCATGAACTCCACATACCAAGCTAATACAATAAACTATAAATTTCTTGCCATAATGCCTCCGAGTATTTATTTTATTGTATAAATTCATGCAAAAGCTTCAGGGAAGAAGCATAATCCGGAGCCGTAGAATAAAAAAGCTCATGAGTAATTCAAATGCTGAAGCCCTGGAATTCCGAGTTAAACCAGTCAAACCACAGCTTATCATGTTTGTAAATATTTTATTTTATTTATATTATTTTTAAGATTTTAATGTTTTAAGTGATTTTTATTTTAATTTGTGTTTTGGGAATGAATTTTATGTGTCAGCCGTTTTCCTAATCTAATTATAAAAAGAAATGAGACGAACCAGGGAGAGATTCTTATAATTGTTTAGTTATTTATGAACTCTTAATTTGGGACGTTCTTAACTCTTTTTTTTTTTTTACTTACGTAGTATTTATTTTTTATTAAAAATTAAAAAAATATAAATTCTAAATAGATCTGAATCTGAATGCTTATTTTTTAAATAAAAAATATGTGAAAACAATAGTTTTTATTTTGTATTCTTATAAATTTTAAATAGTAAATAAATAATAAATTTAAAATACTTTTTTATTATTTATTTCTCCTTATTTGACACTTATTTTATGATCATTTAAGAGAATATTTTTGTAAAAATATTTTTGATATAGTTGAATTTTTTGATAGATTGAAAATCCTGTGATTTTTACCCTTATTTGAAAAGGGTTTTTCATATAAAAGTCTTGGTGTTTTTTACCTTGATCATATTTATTTTTCTGCACATTATACTTACTGTCACATCATTATTGTGCTAGAATTTGCTCTTTGCTCATAAATTTAAGTAAAAAGAAAAGTTTTTGACTCTGTGTTTATGGGTATTCAGTTTTGTATTAGTTTGGTGTTTTCTTCCCGATATTTATTTAATTAACTAAAAAATTATATTAGCACCGAAACTTAATCATGTTAGTAAATGAGAAAAGGGAGCATAGAAAAGAGATTAAAATCAAGATGAAATAAGATTACATAAATCAAATTATTGAAAACCACAAAATATTCTAATAATAACGAACATAATGTTGAATTTATACCCTCCTATTTGGTTAATTATGTCACTTGAATTCCTTCATTTTTTTAGTGGCTTTTCTCACCATTAAATATTTTAGAAGAAAAGTCTGAAAAATCTTATAGAATTTTCGCAAAAGAGAAGAGGTGCTGGACAGGCCGAGTGCCGACAGAATTCAATTGGAAGTAATATTGACGCCACTCTTTTCCTTTTTCTTTTTGGTTATAAAGTAATAAAGAGTAGCAACTGAATTGATTTGGTAAGAAGAAACTCTTCATCAGTTTCTAATGGGGGACGCCACTGTCACTGCAATCGATCAACTTCGTGCACTTTCTACTTTATTTAACAGCCGCTACAGTTTGATGCGCATCCTACATCAGTTCAGGATACCGATAGTGGATACCGTTTCCAAATTATCGTTCTCGTTAAGTTTTGCCTTTTCGTCTAGTTTGTAATTTCTTTTTCTGTTGTCTTTTCTTTTTCTTCTTCTAATAAATCGCCTTGCTTTGAGGTTTTATGAAAAGAATAAACAGCTGCTACATTTAATTGATGAATTTTAGAAATTGTATCGCATCCAGTACTGGTAATTATTCTTTTAATCCAAGTTGGCAGGAGAATAACTTTACTTCTGTTTTCTTTTAATTAGACAAATTAAAAATTTAAATCTTATCCTGATAGGGATTACAAAATCTTTGTAGTTAAGGCATCCACTACCACATGAACTTTAACATGAAATGTGAATCACGCCAAGAAAAAAGTCATAACGAAAATTCATGTATGCTCGACACAAGTTTTATTCCATTAAATAAACTGTATCATACCTATAGTGTACTTAAAACAGACAAATTGAACCCAGCATGTATAAACTAATTAAGCTGCAGCTTCTGAATTGCTATCAACTTTCATATCATTAACATCTCTTTCTCTAATAACACTGCTGCTTTGTTTCGCCGTTACAATCATGTGTTCCACCATAGAAGATGATGATTCTAAACATAAAATCAACGCAGAGATTTACAATGCTCTGCTGATCAGAGAAGATGAGTACAAGGTGACGCAACTCTGCCGAAAAGTTCCCGATCATGCATTGCACATTTTTACAATCCATAATGATACTATACTTCATATGGCTACTTATTCCAAAAAAGAAAATTTAGTCATGAAGTTACTCGACGATTTGCCCGATCAGTATCTCGACAAAATGACACGACAAAATCAAGCAGGAAACACTATTTTACATGAGACTGCAACAAGCAACCATGCTATCCGCGTGGCTGAAAAAGTTTTAAAGAAGGCGCCGGGTCTGCTAGGCATGCGCAACAACAATGGAGAGACTGCTCTTCTTCGTGCAGCGCGATATGGCAAAGCTAACATATTCAACTTTCTTGCTGGTAAACTCTCTAGTTATGATCGCGCCACTAAGCTTCCCTTGCTTCACAGAAATGATAAAACCAATATACTTCACATTTCCATTCTTGCGCTGCATTTCGGTAAGTTTCATCGCCTAGTTGAAAAAGTCTTTTCAGTATTTATGTACTTGATATATGTACTTGTAATGTATATTCATTTTGAACAAAATGCAAGAATAGATTTGGCATTGCAAATTGCGAAGGACTATAAGTACTTAACTGGGGAACAAGACGCGGATGGCATGACTGGGCTTCAGCTTCTTGCATGCAACCCAGAAGCATTTAATCGCAATATTGCAGAAGGATTTCTCAACAAACTTGCCAACTGGGGTAAGGTTCCTTAATATTATCAGAAAGTGATTTTTCCTCTTCTTCTTCCTTCACACATTCATGTTTTTTCAAATTATATATGAGGTAATTTTTGTTTCGGTTTTGTATCTCATTCAAGGGTACAGAAAACTCCCTTAAACAGAATATTAAAAAATACATATATCAATTCTTTTTTCTCAACACGTTTTTATATCAAATATCACAATAGCTCACTTTTAAATCAGTTTTCTTAACTCTTTTCTTTAATTTTTCTTTTCACTTTTTCTTCGTATTAGTATAAAGAAGGGAAAAATAGATGAGCTTCTGGGGGGACTAGTATTTTGAATCTCCTAGAGAACTTCTTGATTAAAAAGAAAATCAATTTTATTGATTTTCGGCAAATATTTAGTGTGAGGTGTGTACATTGAATTCGGGGAGTACCCAAGGACTTTGCCAGGATAAGATAATATCAAAAGTCGATCAGTTGAAATTCTATCTTTTGATAAACAATTATCAGGATGATTATTTTTTTTTTTTCTGTTTGGATACACATTAATATAAATTTTATTTATAATGCGTCCGACAATTGATTATTAACTTCCTCTTTTGCGAAAGTTAAATATGTTTGTAGTGCGACCCTAAGAGAAGCAATGCGAGAAGAAGAGCGACAATTTGAATCAGCTATGGAACTTGCCAAGTTTTTAATTAGAAGAGATACTTCGTGGGAGCAGACCGATGCTCTCCAAGACCCCAGTAGGCCTAAAATACATAGGTATGGGTCCGTTATTCCCTCACCATCCGCTGAGAAGGGGATTTCAGAAAGCTCCTTCAAAGATAATGCAGAAACCCCTTTGTTTCTAGCAACAAAGTCAGGTTGTATAGAGATTGTCAAAGAAATACTAAAAGTACACCCTCAAGCAGTCGAGCATATTGATGACGAAGGAAGAAATATATTACATGTAGCGATCAAGTATCGGCAGCTGGAGATTTTTGAGCTAGTAAAACAAATGGAAGCACCGATGCGAAGGCTAGTCCGAAAGATCGACAAAAATGGAAACACCGTACTCCACATGGTTGGAATTAAAAGAACAGATTATGTACCTGAAAAGATGGTAGGCCCTGCTCTAGTTTTGCAGGAAGAATTGCTTTGGTATGAGGTGAGACTTTCCTACTAATATATACACTCTTATTGAATGTGAAAATTTAGTATGCATCCTATTGTAGAAGTAAAATAATCAAGTACATCATATCCTATATATCCTTTATTAATGAATTTTGTTGGTTATGGTCTGTGTTTGCAGCGAGTGAAGAGTGCGAGCATACCCCATTTCCTGAGTCACCGAAACAATACGGGGTTCACTCCGGAAGGATTATTTGATAATGCAAATAAGGAACTTCGCTTTTCGTCCAAAGAATGGTTAATACACACATCAGAAGGATGCTCGGTTGTCGCAGTCCTAATTGCTACGGTTGCTTTTGCGGCGGCATACACTGTTCCAGGAGGTGCAAATGAAAGTACCGGTTTTCCTATCCTCATTAATCATCCTTTCTTTGTGGTTTTCACCATATCCGATGTTCTATCGCTCACATCCTCTTTGGCAGCAGTGGTTACATTTCTCTCAATCCTCACCTCTCCTTTTCGATTAGTAGACTTTAAGCAATCTCTTCCGAATAAAATGATGGTGGGCTTCACATTTCTTTTCCTGTCTGTGTGCCTAATGATGGTAGCATTTGCAGCTACGATTCTGCTCATGATAAAAAATAAGGAAAGTTGGACTAAAATAGTTCTGTATACGTGCTCTTTTATCCCAGTCGGAATCTTTGCATTGTCATATTTTCCTCTCTATATAACAACTTCGATTGAAAGAGCATGCAAGTACTTGTGCAACAAAATGCTACTGTTGGTTCCTAACTGTCTCGTGTCTCTACTAGAGAACATCTTTTGTTTTTCCAGAAGGTTTAAAAGGCAAACTACAAGTTCTTCCATTCCGTGAAACCCAGTTGCAATTCCACATGTACACACTACAAGCTTCAACTTTCTGCATTTGAAACAGCATAATGCGATTGTTTGTTAATAATTTTGAGTTTATCAACAGTTTGCTTGTTCCCTGAAGTTATTAGCTTGTGTTGACTTTAATAATTAAAGACCTTTCATTTGTAATTTTTTGATAGAGCAGTACTATTAATGTGATTGAAGTAACTCATGATATTAATACGTTTATGTATTACATGACATCAAAGGCAGTGGAATTTTGGGGATAATGAGCTGTATGGCCCGCAGCTTAATTTAGCGAGCGACCGGCGGTACTTGGCAAAGATTGAAATGCTGCTTTTAGCTAAGTAAGATTGTAGCTAAAACAGTTTATCATGCAGTCTCCTTAGTTTGAACTGAATTTCTTAACCAATCATAATGTATATATTTAAGCCATATCTTAAAAATGATTTAATCTGTTTAAAACATTTTGCAAATTAAGTATACAATTTTTTTTAAAAAAAATTTTATCGGGTAAATTACTATATACTCACTCTCCATGATATTTTTCTATTACTAGCTAGCTTTTATACACACACATACACAAACTTTAATGGTAGATCCAAAATTTGTTTTTTACTTTTTATGTTAATTTTTGTTGTATAATTAAACTTTTTACCCTTGATGATTTTTGTTCATCTTTATATAATAACACTTTTACCTATAACGTGAATCTACCATATAATAACTGAGCTAAGTCGGTTCACTAACCTACTGATAATAAAAAAAAGTTTTATGAATCCAATAAATATAATACTTAAATGATTCCACAATTTATATTTTCTAAAAATATTAAAATTTAAATAGTAATAAATAAATTAATCATATATATACTTCTAAAATTTGATCAAAATATACGGTTAAATTTTACTAATTTTACAAAGTATATTAACAAGGATCCTAATTTATTTCTTTAATATATGAATTTGAATAAAAACAAAAGCTAATTTTATATATTAAAATTTTAAAATAATTTAAATTAAAAAAAAATACGAAAATTATTCAAACTAACAATCTTAAATACAATCCAATCAATTTAGTTGCATCTATGAATTGGAGTTCGAATATATTTTGTTATAAATTTATCAATCTTATACTTTGAAGAGTGGAGTGTGGTGAAATTTATAGGAACCCGAAATTTGGATCTTTAAGTTGAAGGGTAACCTCCCCATTCAGCAGGGCCCGAGTTAGGGCTGTTTGGCGTGATTTTTAATATAGTTGAAAAATAAAATTTTTTAAAAAGATAAGTACGAAACCAATCCTGTGTGGAACGTCGAGCAACAATCATTAAGATTATTATATTTCTTCCGCAAGAAAAAGGATATATGCCTTCTGAACAAAGACGAGGGGATTCTTTGGCAATGGAGTAACGGCATCTTTTTTTGCGGGGGCTTTTTCTTGATTCAATCCTTACAGAGCAAAATAGCAAATTTATTCTGTAAGAAGCCACACTTCACGAATCATCCCGGAAAATGCTAATCTGCTTTGCATGTGTTTCATGTCGAAGCTACCAGAATCAATTATTGTACTTTACGAGTCATCCTGGAAAAAGCCACTCTGCTCTGCATGTGTTTCATGTCGAACCCACCAGAATCAATCATTGCATTTTGCACCCTTTCCATTTATTTTATGGTTAAATTTTAGATTTATCAATATTCGCAATAGAGCAATTATGCAGATCGTTCAATCAAAGTTGGTGGGGTAGTGAACTTTTCTTTTAAAATTTCAATTAGATGACTTAAAGATTCCAATCTTATCGCGACAGGAATAGTATAAACACTTAGCTTTTAAAAGGCATCCACTATCCGATTCACACATAAATTTTCAAGCAAAAATTTTGACATATGTCAATGAAACTGTCTCCAAAGCAATTTGGTGGATCGCGTAAAAGGTGACAAATCCTTTTCACCCCTTAACAAGCAAATTAAATCCAACATATAAAGACTAATTATCACCACTATCAACCTAGCTTCGTATCATTATACCTTCCCTTTCTGTTATTAAACAGGCAGCAAGCTCTGCTAGTGATCATGTGTTCTTTAGCAGAAGATATTGATTCTAAACATAAAATCAATTCAGAGCTTTACAACGCTCTGATGATCACAGAAAACGAACAGAAGGTAATAGACCTCTGCCGCAAAGTTACCGATCATGCATTGTACATATTGACAATCCATGATGACACCATATTGCATATGGCTACTTATTCCAAAAAAGGCAATTTAGTGCTGAAGCTACTCGACGAGTTGCCTGATCAATACCTTGACAAAATGACACGACAAAATCAGGCAGGAAACACTATTCTACATGAGACTGCTACCAGCAACCATGCTCTTCCTGTCGCCGAAAAATTGCTGAAAAAAGCTCCTGGACTGCTGGGAATGCGCAACAACAATGGAGAAACGGCTCTACTTCGTGCTGCACGATATGGGAAAGCTGAGATATTCAACTTTCTTGCTGGTAGACTCTCTGGTTATGCTCCATCTACTAAGTTGTCGTTTCTTCAGAGAAGTGATAAAACCAATGTTCTTCACATTTCCATTCTTTCTCTGCACTTCGGTGAGTAAAGTTTTGGCTGAAAAGGTTTTCAGTTATTTGTATCTCTAATCTAATGTTCTTGTTTATAACAAAATGATAACACAGATTTATCCCTGCAAATTGCCAACGACTATAAGTATCTAATCGGAGAAAAAGATGTGGATGGGATGACCGGTCTTCAGCTTCTCGCATGCAAGCCAGAAGCTCTTGATCGCAAACGTGCAGAAGGATTTCTCAAGAAATTTATCAATTGCGGTAAGATGCCTTATCCGAACAAATTTTTTTCCCTCCTTTTTCTTGGAAATAAATAATGTATCATTGCTCTGTTTTCCCTTTAATTCCATAAATTTTTCCGAGTATAATGGATTTCTTTGTTTCTTGTGGGCTTTGTAAGTTATCTCATTTGAATAAATATTTGTTCATAGTGGTTACAACCATGATGTTATTTTAGAGAGGATCAATGTTATATTTGTGGGATACCCGTCAAGAATAATTTTGTGAAGAGATCTTAAGAAAATAATCTGAGATTTTAGATTTTCTCTCGATTGTTCACTTCCAAAACGTTTTTTTATACATTAGTGAAACTCTTAAATTAAAAAGCTTCAGGAGAAAACGAATGAAATAAGGTATCTGATGTTATCAACAAACCAACTCATTAACAATTAATGTTGAACTTTTATTTTTTTGTTTTAGAAAAGTTTTATTAAACCGAATTTTCTTATGCTCATTAACATACTCCTTTATATATTATGTGTGGGACAATAACTTCCTTTTTCTGGAAAAGTTCAATATAATTGTAGTTTGAGAAGAAGAGAAGCAATTGAAGAGGAAGAGCGACAATATGAATCAGCTATGCAGCTTGCCAAGTTTTTAATAAGAGGAGATACTTCATGGGAGGAAACCGATTCTATCCAGGACCAAAGTAGGCCTAAAATACACAGATATGGGTCCAATCCTAATCCCTCATCCGGTGAAAAAGGGATTGCAGAACTCTCCACCATGGATAATGCAGAAACCCCTTTGTTTCTAGCAACAAAGTCAGGTTGTATAGAGATTGTTAAAGAAATACTCAATGTATATCCTCAAGCAGTTGAGCATATTGATGATGAAGGAAGAAATATACTACATGTAGCAATCAAGTATCGCCAATTAGAGATTTTTGAGCTTGTAAAGCAAATGGAGGTACCGATGCGGAGGCTAGTTCGAAAGATCGACAATAGTGGTAACACCATATTGCATATGGTTGGAATCAAAAGAAAAGATTACGTACCTGAAAAGATGGAAGGACCGGCTCTAGTATTGCAGGATGAGTTGCTTTGGTATGAGGTAAGTTGTTCTAATTTGTGTACTTAAACATTAATTCTGTAATTAATCAATTTGTTAATTGTGATTATGTTGTGTGTTGTTGCAGCGAGTTAAGGATGTAAGCATACCCCATTTCCTGAATCATCGGAATAATACGGGGTTCACGACCGAAGAATTATTCGCTACTGCAAATAATGAACTTCGTGCTTCATCAAAAGAATGGTTAATACATATGGCAGAAGGATGCTCACTTGTTGCAGTTCTCATTGCCACAGTTGCATTTGCTGCTGCATACACTGTACCGGGAGGTGCAAATGAAAGTACTGGTTATCCTGTCCTCTTGAATCATCCTTTCTTTGTGGTTTTTACCATCGCCGATGTTCTATCTCTCACTTTCTCTTTGGCAGCAGTTGTTACATTTCTCTCAATGCTCACATCGCCGTTTAGATTAGTTGACTTTAAGCACTCTCTTCCCAACAAAATGATGCTAGGCTTCACATTTCTTTTCCTGTCTGTGTGCTTGATGATGGTAGCATTTGCAGCAACGGTTCTTCTCATGATAAAAAGTAAAGAAAGCTGGGCCAAAATCTTGCTATATACATTCTCTTTTATCCCTGTCGGAATCTTTGGTCTATCACATTTCCCCGTCTACCTAACAATCTCGATCGGAAGAACTTGCAAGTACTTGTGCAATACGATAAGACTCTTTATTCCTCGGAGTTTTGTGGCGTTATTCAAGAACATCTTTGGTTTCCCCAAAAGTTATAAAGCCCGAACTTCGAATTCTGCCATTCCGTGAGTCCCCATTCATGGCCAGGTTCCGTTTTCTTCATTTTAGTTATTAGATCGATTGATTTGAATAATCATTTTGTATTGTGTTTGGATTTGTTTAGAGTGATTGTTTTTAAATTCTGAATGGTGAAAGCATTATTCAGTGTATCAAACTCGAGAATAATTTGACATATTCAACTCCAAAAATAGAACAACTTTATTGTCTATTATATTAAATTCAACAAACAAATTATATATTTAAACAACTTTCAGTCTTATCTTAATATATGTTTCACATTGCTACATGTACATGAATTAATCAACTAGTAAATACAAATTGATAGAGTAAATACTAATAGCAATTATTGTCAAATGATTTATATTAATTATATTAATTTTATATTTTCATTTAATTAATAACATCATACTATATTAATTTATATAAACAATTTATATTTTTAATATTATTTTTGAAATAAAGGCACTATGACTTCAGGTCTTGTTTGTTAGGAGGATAAATTTAGAATTAGGACAAAATTATCTTAATCCTATGTTAATTTGGTGCAAATTTTTGAGATGAGAATAAATTAATTGTAACCCACCAAATTTTATTATCAGGGTACCATTTACTCACTTTTTTTTTTTAAAAAAACTCGCTTTGCAATTGGAATAACAATTCTCTCCTATGAAACGTCATTATCATTTCTTATTTATTTTGTTTTATTTAAATACTTATTTTATTTACTATTAATTTAACGTAAAAAATTCAGTTAATTATTAAATTTTAAATTAATTAATTTAATAAGTAATTATTATTTGTTTAAATTTTGAATAATTTTAATAGTAAAAATATAAGTAATAAAATTTAATTTTATGTTGTATCTATCTATTTTTATTTTCTTAATTACAATAAATAATAAGATAATTATTACTGAATTTAAATGTCCAAATATTTAATTTTTTATTTAAATTAGCTAATAAAAATAAAAATTTGTATTTATTCTAATCCTATCTAATTTAAATTAGCTTATATAAAAATATTTAAATAATTATTAATTTTATTAGTTTCTTAACCTTAAAAGCTTACTTTTTTTAAAAAAAAGTCTAAAATATGAATTTTTGTAATAAAAAAATATTTTTTAATAACTTAAAAGCAATTCTTTAATAATAATAATAATTAAACGATGCAAGAAAATTTTAAAAAAAGTTTTGAATAATTAATACAATTTTTTACTAATAAAATAGTTCACACGAACAAGTTATAATATTACCAAAAATTGACAAACAATACAAAATTTGAAAACTAGTTACTTTTACATGGACACGCCTCATTCTTCATCTTCTGTATTTTTTTTTTAAAGTGTTTGGGTATTTTTATCGAAGCTCAGTCTAAAGGCCCGGGCCTATTATATGGACATAACTCTTCCCACAAATCTTCCAATACGATAACGTTTCGAGATCTCTTTCTATGATACTAGAAGTAATAGAATCGGATCGGACAAACCATTTGAGATCATTAGTTCAGAAAATCTTTTTCGGATTACTCACTGTAAACATATGCTCGGAAGAAATTCTCAACAACACCTATCCAAGACTCCATCTCGAGGTATTCGTTCAAACATCGGTTATATACAGTATCGGAGCCTCGGGAACAATTGTGAAATATAAAAATATTTACGACACTAACGTATGATATCATCAAAGTCCTGACATATTTTGAGAAGAAATAACATGACTCGGAGCAATATGACTCGGAGCCTCGGGGAATCAGGCATCCGACCTCATTATTTTCTAGAATATTCTCAGATACACATGGCATGGTACAACTTCTATGACAGTTACACCCCACGATTCCTATGATAACTTTTTAGAACGCTAGTAAGAAAATGACACGTGTCAACAAGTACAAAATTTTATGATTTCATCGTAACTAAATATGGGAATAAGAGGAGGTACACATAACTTTTTCCATAAATAATATTCACACACGAATCAATTGAATTTTGGGGCAGTAATCATTCTCTCTAACATTCATGCTCAACACACACATAGCAGCCATTAGACATTCGATTCTTTCTTTGGTTTTTTGACTGCTTTCATCACTTCCACACACAAACAAAACTCTCACTGACTTAAGTATCGGAGGATTTTCGTCGAAAAATTGGTTTTACCCCCGAGTTTTCATTGTTTTGCAGTTCACAGAATCAGAGATCAAGGAAGAAGACGAGCTGGTATTGAAGGTTGAAGATGACCGCAACTTCTTACATCAATATTTGACGTCGTCTGTGGGAATCTTGAACTAAAAGCTAATAATCAATCAGCTCCATTGAAAATGACAAACACCAGAGGCTACTCAACTAGAGGACATTTAACAGAATGGAGGAATGTAGATGGAGACTCCATTGATGCTACTGTTATAGCAGAAGAAGCTCACAACACCTTGCATGATATTCCGGAGCACGAGAGCTCCAGATCTAATGCCAATGAAGTTCCTGCTCGTAGGTCACACCATGCAAAGAAAATTGACTAGATGACCCGTTTGCTGTAACTGCTCTAGGACAATGAACAACGATATGTAGAGAAGGACCAACAGATACAGATGCTGGTAAAAAAAATGATGAAGATGAAGAAGATGATGCAGATAAGCATAGTGGGTACAAAAATACCTTATGAAACTGTGGAGAGCAACACTCCTCGATCAAAAGCCATGACAAAGAATGTCGAAGGAGTAAGAAGGAAGGCCCCAGTTAAAAGGTATACAGCTGCGGAGAAGGGAAAGAACAAGGCTATTGAGGAGCCTTACCCGAAGAAGGTGGGAGGTAGGGATGAAAATATGCCCTCTCATGTACATGAGAGACATTATCATGAATCTATATGTGTATCCCAAAGCCCAAAAATAATCCATGAGAAGCCTAATGAAACTAGCTTACCCCTTGGTAATATGAGGATGATTTTAGAGCAGAGACGAAGGAAGGAACGAGAAGCTTTTAGGCACAGATATTTGTGTCAGGATGAGGATTAAGAGACTATCACCAAGAAAAAGACGTGGAGGTTTTGATGAGAAAACTAATGGAAGAGATGAACAACGAGAAGATATGCCACCGAGGTGAACTAGCTGAATTTATCCAACAAACGGGATCATACTTAAAGTCACCCTTTGTCCCCAAACTGTTGGGCCAAACTTTACCTCGAAAGTTTAAGATGCCCCAGATTATCCAGTTTTTTGAAAAAATAGATCCATCATTACATATGGATTTCTTCCATGAGATAATGCTTGTCCAGGGTCTGAACGAAGATCAGATGTGCCACTTATTCCTATTGACCCTGGTAGGACAGGCAAGAAAATGGTTTGTAGGTTTAACCCTGGGGAGCATCCAAGACTTCGAACAATTGTATGATATATTCACCAATGAGTTTCGAGGAGCAGTTTTTAGTACCAAAACTCTGAGCTCCTTGTTGTTGCTCAAATAAGGGAGTGGTAAAAGTCTCAAAAGTTTCGCCAAGAAGTATCATGAGGAAGTGCTTGAGTTGGGAGTCTTTCATCATCCTTTGGCACTGGAAGGATTGAAACATGGGCTAAAAATAGACAGGGCTTGGTCTTCTATATGTAAATCCTCGGTGAAAATATATAAAGCTGCTCCGAGGAAATTACTTGATGAGATTGAAGTTGAAAATCAGGTAATGTTGAAAATAAAAGAGGAGAAACCAGCAAGTGTTCCTCTAAAAGATAATAATCGATTTAAAAAGCCCGACAATAAGAGATGGAAGAATGACAAGAGAAAGTTCTCTGAGATGAACCGTGGGAGAGACCGAGCCCCAGAGTATTATCAGAATGACAGACATAGGAAGGAGCCTTATACAAAAAGATCGTCTCGGGGAGATGATCCAAGGCGAGTGGATTAGTTGGAAGAGAAGAGAAAATTTACTCCCCTGATTGTGCCCCTTTCTCATATTTTAGAGGAGGTAAAAAGGCGGATGACCCTTTTGTTATCCCCATCCGATCTGAGCCAAGCCAATAGGGAAAGCGAAGAATAGATTCTGTGAGTTCCATCAAGATATGGGACATTTGATAGATGACTGTTATGACTTGCAGAATAAGATCGAAATTTTGGTCAGGAATAACTACCTGATCGAGTTTATGACTCAGAACGATGAGAGAGCCCGAAATCCGAGGCAAGCCCAAAGGTATGATGATACAATGGTAATTACAGGAGGCCTCATGTTAGCTGAAAATTCAAATAGGTCTCAAAAAAATTATTCTTGGTACTCTCTACCAAACACAAATGTTAAGCCGTATATAATGAATGTGCGTGCAAAGAAGAAACCAAAGGTGGCCTCAGTCCTAATACTGTTCACATATGAAGATGAATGTGGAGTTCATTACCCACATGATGATGCTCTAGTTGTTACATTGACGGTGAGGATTTCTCAAGTCGACAGGATATTGATCAACACAAGGAGTTCACCGACATCATTTTCAAAGAAATCTTAGATTCTTTAGGCATTAAGGACCTAAGATTAAAACCTACCAAGATCGCTTTGCATGGATTCGGGGAGTCATGTGTATATCCCCTGGAAACCATGTAATTGCCAGTAACAATGGGTGACAAACCATATTAGAAGACCACTATAGTAGAATTTCAGGTCGTGGATCTTAAGATGCTATATTCCATTATCTTGGGGAGACCATTTCTCCGGTCTACAAAACCAGTAAAGAGTATTCACTACCTGAAGTTAAAGTTTAGAGCAGGAGATGGAATCGAGATTGTAAGAGAAAATCAGAAGGAGGCGCGATCCTGCTTTGTCACTGCTTCGAATAATTCCTACTGTATTCATAAACGTCCATTAGAAGAAATAACTGTAGGACATGTAGGAGATAATCGGCAAGAATATCTGTTAGAAGATGTGGATAAAAAGATTAGTTAGTTTCAGAAATCATCATCTGTCAAGCCAATTGAAGAAATGGTACCAATGGTTGTGGATGATAAACAACCAGAGAGAACTATGAAAATTGGGTCTAACTTGACCCCCGATCATAAAGCATCTCTAATTGAAGTGTTAAGGCAAAATACTGATGTATTTGTGTGGTCCCATGACGATATACCAGGGATCAGTGCTCGGGGTTATCTCTCATTGGTTAACAGTGAATCTAAATTTTAAACTAGTGGCTCAGAAGAGGTGAATATTTAACGCTGAAAGATGGGAGGCTATTAAAACAAAAGTTGACAAGCTTCTAAAAGCGGGGTTTATCCGATAAGTCCAATATTCCGAGTGGATTGCCAATATAGTGATAGTGAAGAAGGCTAATGGGAAATGAAGAATGTGTGTGGATTTCACTGATCTGAATAAAGTATGTCCCAAAGATAGCTTTTCTCTGTCAAAGATTGATCAGCTAGTAGATACCACGGTCGGCCATTAACTTCTCAGTTTTATGGATGCTTTCTTGGGGTATAATCAAATCAGAATGCATGAACCCGATCAGAACAAGACAATATTTGTCACTGACCAAGGGCTGTATTGTTATACAGTCATGCCTTTCAAATTAAAGAATGAAGGGACGATATTTCAGAGGCTAGTCAATAAGGTTTTTAAACCTTTGATCGGATTAACTATGAAAGTATATGTAGATGATATGATCACAAAATCTGTAAAGGCCTCAGACCATACTAGACACCTAGAAGAAACCTTCTCTTACTTAAGAAGGTACAACATGAAATTAAATCCTGAAAAATGTTCATTTGAAGTTGGAGCTGGAAAATTTCTCAGGTACATGGTCAGTGAACAATGGATTGAGACCAATCCGTAAAAGGTCAAAGCTATCCTAGATTTGAAGCCCCTAACCACAATAAAAGAACTACAGAGTCTGACAGGGAGATTGACAGCTCTGAGCAGATATGTCTCGAAGACCACCGATAAGTGTTTCCCTTTCTTTCAGATGATGAGAAAAGAAAAAAGACTAGAGTGGAACAAGAGTTGTGATAAGAGTTTTCGAGAGCTCAAAGAGTATTTGGCTCATGTTCTCCATCTGATAAGCCACGAGAAGGGAGACATTTTACTGTTGTACCTGATAGTCAGCGAACACTCAGTAAGTTCTATTCTCATGAAAAAAGGTGATGAAAGGGTGCAAAGGCCCATTTATTACACGAGTAAATCATTACTAGACGCTGAGACAAGATATACTCCAGCAGAAAAATTTGCTCTCTCACTTGTCACTGCAGCCAGAAAGTTACGCCCTTATTTTCAAGCACATCAGATAATTGTAATGACAGACTAACCCTTAAGGTGAATTCTTCATAAACCAGATTTGTCAGGAAGATTAGTGAAGTGGTCTATTGAACTGAGTGAGTATGACATAGATTACAAGCCTCAAAAAGCCATTAAGGGGCAGGCTCTAGCAGATTTTATAGCAGAATGAACAGTCTTGGAACAGCTAGCAATACCACAGATCTCGGATATTAGTAACATTCAAAACGAGAATAGTACATCCGACCCTATAGTCTCAGAGGATATTTGACAGCTATATGCTGACGGAGTATCAAACATTCAAGGGAGTGGAGTCGGGATAATTCTAAAGAGGCCTGATGGAGAAGAAGTTATGTACTCCCTGCGGTTTAATTTTAAAGTAACCAAAAACGAGGTAGAATATAAAACACTGATCACTGGAATCAAATTGGCACAAACTTTGGGAGCCCTAAATTTAAACATAAACAACGATTCGCAGTTAATTACCAATCAGATTAATGGGTAGTTCTAGGCTCGAGAGGACAACATGTAGGCTTATCTGATCCAAGCCAGAAAGCTAATGGCAACATTTTAAAAGGTCACAGTGAAACAGCTCTCCCGGACAGAAAATTTCAAGGCTAACTCTTTGGCAAAATTGGCTTCGGTGTTCAAAGAAAAAGCTCCGACCTCGATACCAATTAAAGTCCTGACACAGAGAAGTGTAGATCTGAAAGAAGATTTTGTTGCTGTCATGTAATAAATTCCTGACCCAAAGTGGATGAAGGAACTGAAGTCTTACATCCAATATAGAAAACTACCAGCTGACAAGAGTAAAGCCAGTAAGATAAAAAACAGATCAGTCAGATACGCTGTTATTGATAATGTATTCTATAACGTGGTTTTAACTTGCCATATTTAAAATGTCTAAGACCAGATGAGGCTGATAAGATTCTCGAAGAAATCCATAATGAGACCTACGAAAGTTATGGAGGAGCTCGTTCTTTAATGCACAAAATTATTCGACAAGGATATTATTGGCCAACAATCTTGTAGGATGCTTCTCGATTGGTTAAATCTTACCATAAATGTCAGATCCATGGAGATATTCTGAGATAGCCCCCAGAGGAGCTTACCTGCCTTTCGAGTTCTTGATCTTTCTCTCAACGGGGTCTAGATTTGATTGGACCACTGTCGATCGCCCGAGCTAACACCAAGTACGTAATTGTGGCAATAAATTATTTCACAAAGTTTGTGGAAGCAGAGCCACTCTCCAGCATAACAGAGAAAAGACAACAGCCTTCATCAAGCAGAATGTAATATACTGCTTCGGAGTCCTCTAAATTTTGATAATTGACAATGGAAAGCAATTTGACAATGTCAAGTTCGGGGAATTCTGCTCGGATTTCTGTATTGACCTGAGGTTTGCTAGTCCAGCGTATCCTCGGGTTAATGGACAGGTTAAAGCTGCCAACAAAGTGGTCAAAAAAAGGCTCAAGAAGAAGCTTGGAGAACACAAGGGAACTTAGATTGACAAACTACTTGAAGTACTTTGGGCTTACAGAATAACTCCCAGAACAGTAACAGGGGAATCTCTATTTTTATTATCTTTTGGATATGAAGCCATGATTTCGATCGAGATTGATGTCTCGATTTTTTGAGTGTAGAACTATGATGAAGAGAAGAATAAAGCTAGCCGAAGAATGGATTTGGATTTATTAGAAGGAAAAAGAGACGAGGCCGCAATATGGGTAACAACTTATCAACAAAAGGTGATCCGCTATTACAATCAGAAAGTCAAGCGTCGAACTTTCTAAATGAGGGATTTAGTCCTCCAACAAGTAACTCTCAACACCAAAATTCCTGATGAAAGGGTGTTTAGGACTAATTGAGAAGGACCACAAAAAGTCGTTCAAATACTTAGACTGGGAGTTTACAAATTAGAGACTCCGAATGGTATTCCAGTCCAAAAGCCTTAGAACGCTAACAAATTAAAGCTATACTATCCTTAATCCGACCCTTTTGGACCAAACCCCCCCGAGCCAGCATATGGCATCATAAATACTTGCTCCATAAAGAATTCTAGCTATACCTCTCTCTCAAGTACTCTTATTAGATCTATTTCCTATGTCAAGGCTAGTTGAGTCTTTTTTAGAAGACCTTATTCCAACGAAATCACGTTGTCTCCATACTAAGGATATTTTACAGTTTATGGAACCACGCCGTTCTGAGGTCATATGGACCACCTCGTCCGAGACCAGCTACTGAGATCACATCGTCCCCTAGAAGACCTTATACCAACGAGACCACATCGTCTTCATGCTAAGGATATTTTGCAGCTTATGAAACCACGTCGTTCGAGGCCAGCTGCTTGGACCATGTCGTCCCCTAGAAGATCTTATGTTAACAAGATCACGTCGTCTCTATGTTAAGGATATTTTGCAGCTTATGAAACCATGTCGTTCTGAGGTCATATGGACCACGTTGTCCAAGATCAGCTACTGGGATCACATCGTCCCCTAGAAGACTTTATGCTAACAGGACCACATCATCTCCATGATAAGGATGTATGTAGCTTAAGGAATTATAATGTTTCGAGGCTCTTTGGATTATAATGTTCGAGATTGGTTAGAGGGATCATGTCATCCCCGATCTCATTCATGTATAGGACTACATCGTCCATGATCCGAGACCATGTATTACTTACTGTTTGTTATACTTTTCATTATTTTTAAATCGGGTCATTAAATAAATAGACCTGTTAACTTTCTTTGATTATACATACAGTTTATGTCAATGATTAATGAGATCGACATTTTTGACATCATATTCTTGTCTTTTGTAATGAGCACATTTGTTATTTTAGACATTACTGCATACTGTCCGACACGGTCTTATAATTGATAAAAATTTTCTAAGTTATTTGCTCGAAGATTTATATTGAGTTGACCCTATATTTGCTGAAAAATTTTCTAAGTCATTTGCTTGGTTAAGTGTTTTATTTAAAGTAACTTATTATCTCCTATCTTGTTATCTGCATGAATGACTTTTGTTACTTGAATAGTTTGAGGTTTTTATGAATACGAACAGATATTATTTCAAGAAAAGAAAATTTTATCTAAGTGAAGATTATATTCAGAGGAATAATATTTCATTAAAGTATTCAGTTTATACAGACCAAGATTACTATTATAAATTTCCTGAACCTAACTTTCTCTATTCACAACTTCTGTGTCCTTGAATGATTTAGGTTTCGGGTCCTCCTTGGGGTTTGCAGGCTGGTCAGAGGAAGGTTGCTCTATTACTGGAGGAGGATCAGCGTGAACAACCTCATTCGGAGGGTCGAGAGCTAAAACTTCTTTATTTGTCTCGGAAACGACATCCGAAGCAGGAGTTCCCTCAGATACTTCCACACTAAGGACTTCAAACTGCGACATCTCCCTCTCGAGAGCCTCATAGATCCATCCGAGGTTGAGGTGTGGATACTGCCCCATAAAAGTAAGGCAAGTAAGATCGATAGCCCGATCTATTTTTTTCACGGCCCGATCTATTTTTTCCAATCCTTCAACCTCAACTACTGCTGTGGCCTTTTGTGCCTTTTTTGTTGCAGTTTGTGCCTTACTGCAGCATCTTGAGCCTTCCTGATTTCTGCAGTAGCTTTCTTCTTGTATAATTCCAGCTTCGACTCCTTCTGGGAAAGCCTGGACTTTAAATTGGCATTCTCAAGGGCAATGCTTGTTTGCTCCGATTCCGAGGCCACCACTCGAATTTTCAATTCTTCTTTCTCCTTTGCCCACGCCACCTCTTTTTCTTCAAATTGAGTTCTCTCCACCGCAAGAGTTGCTTAAGCCTACTCCAATGACTTATTGACAAAGGCATTCTCATCTTCCTATTTCTTAAGTTTATTAGTGTTATCCTTCCGAGTTTCTAACTAAGAGTTCATTTGTTGGACCGCCTGTAATCAAAAGAATTATTAGCAAGTTATAAGGAGAAGGTTCTTGAAAGAAAGATGTTGAAACTTACCCGTATCCCCCATTTATACATGAATTCTATGGCCTCGGTATCCCCCCAACCTTTCATCTTCTAAGTAACTCTTGGGGAGACATTCTTCCCTATATCACTGATCAGCCCCAGGAGATGAGCATAATATGGTTGCTTTGTTTTGTGGAGATCATCCTATCGGAGCTCAGGTATATTGGCCGATTGAAAAAAGCTATCAGAAGAAGTTCTAGGGGCGTTAATCTCCCCGGTTCTAACCTTCTTCTGGGCCTTCTCGGTGGGAGGATTCTCTATCATGATCCTTTTTTCCTTATGTTTTATTACAGGAGAATAGGGATCTCAGATTCTGACTCTGAGAGTACAACTGGCCCTTGGTTCTTCCTTACAAGGCAATCAGCTTTTGGTTGATACCTTCCGGGCAGTAATTGCCTTGAAGTTTCGATCTGTTTTTGCTACGGTTGTTTGGAGGTCTTAGTTGGTCTTTTCTGAGGTTGCTTAGATGTCTCGACTGTTTTTTTGCTTGCCAACTGAGTCAGGGAAGCCAAGGCATTTCTGGGAGTATCTTTGGAGGTCATTGTTTCTGCAAAAGAGAAGACTCAAACGGATTAGTAACTTGTAAGCATAACAAAAAAACAATTAATCATACGTATACAGATAACATTGTAACAAGGGCACACCGAAAGGAGGATATTTATTCTAGGCAAACGTTCTCTTCTGCATGTTTACATATTCCTTACTCAGGCAGGTCTTAACTAAGCCTAAGGCAAATAAATTCATATCAGATAATAAAGCTCTCTAATCAGGTGACTGAGACTTTACCAGCCTGATTACCTTTAAACTCTGAGGATTTATGTTGGCTTCCCCCCATATCAGAGCATTACGAAAGGACCTCGGAACATTGTTGAGGGGCTCAGAATTTTAATTTTCGCCTACAAAAAATCACTTATTCTTTCAATCTTTATTGCAAGTCGAGTTTTCTTTGATTGAGTTAAGTTTTCGAGACCTGGTTTGTAAATAGTATCATCCCAGATTTCTTTTAGGATTTCTCTTTAACACAAATAAATGCTCTATCTCTTCTATGAAAAGGGGAAAATCACTTATTTGGCTCTAAATTACAAATAAACCTGACAATGTCCTCTAACTATTCAGGTTGAGCTGGTAAAGAGCCATCATAAATGCTTAAAAATTTTAGAGAAATATAGTTGTAGTGGTAACCTAGTTTCGAGGAAAAATAACTATTCATTAAAGGTTATCTCTCCTTTACGGGGGTACTAGATTTTTCGTTGGCCTCGGGGGCTCAAAGGTATATGGCTTCGGGGATTTCAAAACATATTGTATAAGCTTCTAAATCTATCTCAAAGACAGTGGAAATAAACCAATCATGCTCATACGGAGATCGAGCTTCGGACAATGACGGTGGGTTAGTCACCAATACCAATTCCTTTCCCGAGTTATCTCCCTCAATAATAGCCTCGGATATAAAAGAAGAGCTGGAAGCAGAAGCCATTTCTGTCCAGAAAACAAAAATGAAAAGGTCATTAGGGTTGTTTGGGGATCATTAAGTCATTAAGTCATTCTAGCGGGTTTCTATTACTACCAAGAGTATCATATCCCATTAAGTCCGAAACGAGACAGCATTTGAGTCTCTGTCTTTAATATGTTACTAATGATTTTTGGACTAATGAATTCATTTCTACAGGTCCTGAATGCCTATAAGAGACCATTAAGTCATTCTAACAGGTTTTTATATACATTCTATCGTATCTATGTCACGACCTGACCTGTGGATCCCACCTGTGACAACGCCACAGACCTCCAGGGTGTACCCAATAACACAGAATACAACCTGTAGGCC
>JAVXUL010000008.1:12572614-12587085 GCA_035590515.1 Trichilia minutiflora | reverse complement strand
TGTACCCTTTTAATCATCCATATTTTTATATTAATATCAGGAGCCTTCTAGACTATGGATGAGGAGTCCTCTAAATTAAATCTCCTCAGGATTGAGGGTGAAGAGTCCTCGGGGTGTAATATTCTCTGGCTCAGGATTGAGAGTTTCTGGGACAGGGAGTCCTCGGGAGAACATATTCTCTGGCTCAGGAGTGGGAGTTCCCGGGATAGGGAGTCCTCAAGAGAAAATGCTCTCTGGCTTAGGTCTGGGAGTCCCAGGATAGAAAGTCCTTGGGAGAAAATGTTCTCTGGCTTAGCAGTGGGAGCTCTCGGGATAGGAAGCCCTCGGGAGAAAATATTCTCTGGCTTAGGAGTGGGAGTTCCCGGACAGGGAGTCCTCGAAAGAGAGAATGCAGGTCTTTAGGTTCAGACATTCTCTGGAGAAGGATTAGTTATACGTCTGCTTGAGGGTCCTCCACATGTCACACCAATATTTTTACCCAAAAAATACTTATTATTGTTATCAATATATTGTATTTATTAGTAACTACTATATTTTATATATATTTTTTAATTTTATATGTTTTTTAAATTTTAAATTCTTAAATTTAGTCTACGAGTTGATGTTTAAACTTGTTAGTTTGTAGGTTGTGATAAAACTTATTAAATATTAATGTATATAATAAATGAATTATTCAATTCAATTAATTTAGGGTTACTTATATAAGATGAAGTTAAATCGAATTGAACCGATTATTTGACAGCATTACTTTCCATAGACGACTTTGTTTCAGAAAATCAACATGGGCTTAGCTTTTTTACTAGGCCCAAGGAGATTAGTTTACGTATTACTGACTTTGGTCCACAAAATCATTTTGTAGAACAGGTCCTTTTTCTAGGCCCAATAATTTAGACTGCCGAAAAGGACAAAATATAAAGCAAGAGCGATTCTCCCCGCCGATCATTTCGATGCAAATCGGTTGGTGGCGTTTGTCTAATTTTGACGCATCCTCAGTGATGCCAGATTTGGTTCTTATTATTCTCTTGGTTATTCCCATACATTGGCCTAACAGATTCTATATAACAACCTACCTTACGAAAATCCTCGGGCAAAAAATTTCCGTATTCTTCACTGACAATGTCCAAAGAAGCTCATTGCAATGGCTATGGTCCATGGAGATTAGAGGTACAGTGAAGCCCTGGATTGAGGTTGCACCATCCCTTCTTCGTACTCCGTGGAAGTCTTCTAATGCTCCTACTTTTGAGACAGCTAGGGAAGAGAGAGCAGAAGAATCTGAAGAAGATGATGACAATTAACAACTAGGCATTGTGGTATGTGTTGGACAGGTTTAGTGACCAAGTTTCCCGTCCCTGGTTGAACCAAAGAACTGGGTGACGTCAAAATCAGTTTTGTGTATCAAAATCTTAAGTAATGTATATTATTTCCATCACTTGAAAAATATTAAATTGATTTTATTTACTGGCTGTGTTTGTTTTGATGTGTAAATTGGTTCCATGCACCATCATACATGCATCTTGCGTAGTCTACAAGTTGTATGTTAACCAAAACAAGTTCAATCTAGGTCCTAGTGAGACCGACGGCTACAATTGCCTTCACCAACTCTATATACCTATCAAAGGCATGAAATAATTATGCTATGAACTCTATATATCTACAATTCCAAATGTATATTATATTTTGGAATCGTAAAGGAAGAAAGTTTGGTATTGTTTGTATAAAAATTTATTTTTCAGAACAAAAATATTTATGTAAAATAGATTTTTATGGCCTATTTTTTATTAATAAGTAGAAAATGAGTCATTTTTATTATCAATTCCCAATTCATAAATACTCATAAAAAATACCATCTTTATTACATAAATTGAATTTAAAAATTACTACTTAAAAGATAATATATAGCTTGTATACCTAGTTGTGATATATTGTGCTGCTCATAGACTTAGGTTCGTTGGTACTTTGTTAGTGAGTAGTAATATCTTTACTCTCAAGGAGTGTGGTTTAATAAATAAGAATATATTGAACGATTGTTTTTATATTGATTCCGTATTTAAATTTAAGGAATGTATTTTTTGTAAAAATCTAGGATAATCAAGAGATTTTAATCAATCTCTGCATCGTAATAATAAATGATCTTTAAATATATTGAATGGTTACATCTGATATTAGTCTTATATTCGACTGAATGATATGATTTAAACATGATAGAGTAGGTATTTTTTACTGTATATATATATGAAAAAAAAAATAGTAACATCTCCACATCTTCACAAAATTATGTGGGGCAGGGCAGTGTTCTTGTTCTAGGATTCTGTTGGTCTTCTTCGGCCAATAAACAATTCTCTGATAAGGTTTCCCTTAATTTGATCAGAATTTTGCCACCAACAATTATTACATTATGATATGAAGTAGGAAAAATGTCCAAATGATAAGAAAATTAACAATTCTAGAATCTGATTATTTAGAGCCTTTTTCAATTAAAGAGCTAAAAGAGGTTCCTAGATACATGAAGACATTTTAAAATATTTGAAAAATAAAAATAAAAGCGTTTTTAAAATTTCCAAAGCACATACAATGAGACATTTTAAAAATTAATGAATAAATTATTTGTTAAATATTATAAAATTATTAATATTTGTTATATATTACATTCCAAATAATTAAATTTAGAAAAACTATAAAATCAATATTGTTCACAAAGAGTTTTTTCAAATAGGAAAATCAAAATCAAAATTTTAATTTTACTCGTTCGTTTATTTAAATCTATTCTTTAATTACGAGAAAACACTATTATATTAATTAATATTTTGAATTTTCAGATACTACATATAATATGTTTTAACATGTTATATAATAAAGTTCATAAAAAATACAACAATAGTCAATTTGATTTTCAGGTTCATCTCTCGCCCTTTCCTCTATTTTTTAAAACATTTAAATAAAATGGGTTGGATATGGATTAGATGGAAAAAAACATTTTTATGCTGTTTTGAGAGCTTGTTGAATATTATTAGTATTATCATATACAGCACAAGTAAAGTTCGTGAATTTTTTTTTTAAATTTGTAATAATTTTTTTTTGAGATATCGATTAAGGAGTCTTATTTAACTAATTTTTAAAAAAATATTAATTAAATATTTTATTATTTAAATATTTTATTTAAATTATAAATAATTAATTAAAATTAAATTTAAAATATACGTTTAAATAATATATATTAAATTTAATTTATTATTATTAAACTACACTTTTAAATTATTATAATAAAATTTTGTGTAAGGATAATATTGCCTATCATTCACCCGACACCATTAAAACCCAATATGACCCAATTTTGTAGATTTATTTACCACCGGCCAAATTAAATAATTATTTTTATTAAAATTAAATTTATTATGAAAACTTCTCAATGATGCTCCACGTCTTGACAAGTGGTTCTTTTCCAGCCATTAGAGCTCCCAGCCACAACAACTACCAAAGGAAAATGAAAATAATTAATTAATTAATTAATTATGATACCATTCTGAATAATTGGATAGATTAATATTAATATTAATTTTATGATAATTTTTTTTTTACTTGAGATGTTCACGTCAATTTATGTGTATCTCTATTAATCTTTAAAAAAGATTAAAACAGTATTCTATTACTATTACTCTCCACTTAAATTATAAACATACTTAAAAAATCAAATTCAAAATTATACATCTAATTATACAATCTCAAATTTATTCTTACCAATTAAATTATTATGCATGGCTAATTTTATGGTAATCGTTTCATTTAAAAATGAGAGGGCCAAGAGGAAAGGAGATGTAGGTGGTCGTTTTGATTTATAATTAATCAGCAATTCTAAGAATAATTTAAAAAAAAAATCAGCAATATCATTTCAAGTATAGAAGAAGTGGTCTCCATTATATATAGAATATGAAGTTTTTATTTTCTACAATTATTTGAGTGGAAAAAGTTTCGTTTATTGATTTTGACTAATGATTAAATAATTAAATGTATCGCAAAAGAACAAATTAATATCATAATTAATAATATGTATAAATATAAATATACCGGCCGGTAAGGACAAAATTTAGGCTTGCTTTGTTAAGAAATTCTGAAATTATTTGGAACGAAATCATCCAACTCTTTTCCCTTTTTGTTAATTAAATAGCCTCCAAACGAATATGCTTTTATAATGCACAGCCTTATCTTTCAATGAAGCCATAGCCACCACATAAAATACATAAATAATAGGATGCTACAAATTATTTTGATTAGGTTATCGTCCCAGATAAGTTAAGAACCTGGTTGGCCAACAAATATGACGAACATTTCTGCGTATATATATATATATATATATTAAAACCATTTTATTAGTTACATATATTATTAATTATAGTGGAATGATGATTTATACTTTCTTAATTTTTAAATTATTGGATAACTTAGGATAATCAATAGCTTTAAGCTTGTGATATGGTGAATGAAGGATGGCTCAAGTTCTAAAGATGACCTTTTATGGTTTATGCAAATTAGTAAATACAATTAATTTACTCTTTGATTTTAAAAATGACTCAAATCTTCATCGAACGTCACAAGTTCTCTTGCTGGAAAGAGGGGAGGAAACTTTGTTTACAACTTAATGGAGCTCTCTCTCTCTCTCTCTCTATCTATCTATCTATCTATCTATCTATCTATCTATCTATCTAAACTAAACAAAATAATTAATCTATTCGATTTTCGATTTTTTTTTTCAATTTCTTTGATCTTGTTATTTATTTGGCTGCTATACCCAATAGTTGTTGCTTCTTATCAATAACAAATTCTACAACTTTCAATACTTTATACTCTATTGTTACTTTTATATTTTTGTATATTCTAGAAGTACACTTTATTATATCCAACCTAATATTAATTACTAACAAAAGTACATTTACTTGAAAGAATTAATTAATTTTAAGTTAATTTGGAAAAAGAAAAACAGTTATTAATTTTCTCTCCCTTTTAATACGTACACCCATATAGCAATAAAATATATAAATTAACATAAACTAATTTGAAAATATTAAGTCATTATAAATCATGCACACATGGATTAAGAGTTTGTAAGTTTTATTTTGCAGCATCCACTTGGTATAGCATGATGGTTCTATCTTGGGAGGATATTCATGTTAGTCTTGGGTTTGAATCATCAGAAGTGTATTCAGGTGTAAAAATTTAGTGCAGTCTTAATTTTATCTGATCGTTTGATACTGTCTGTCAAAGGATCGAATCTAACACCTTATAATTAAGAACCTGACCCCGTTTTGATGACACTGCTTAAAAACAATTAAAAACCTGAGTCTTCTTGACGGAGTCTCTCAAAATATTGGTTGATGGTCAGAGTTTTTGAATTCTTAAAAAAAAAAATTTATTTTGCAGTACTAGTAATGATAATTAATTAATTAATTGTTGCTTATCATTAAACTGCTTAATCATATATATTCAGTTCATAATGAAGAGGCCTCGTTTGTTACGAAAACTACACTCAATATTTGCATATTTCTGTGGACAATATAATTAGAAACTCTAAAATTTTGATTAATGTTATAAATAATAGGGTGATTCTCACGTTGTAATAAAACTTTCCCGATCCCACAACACAATCCGCCATGGAGGCTAGATAACGTTAATTCTACCGTTGATGGATGTCACTTTTCAATTTTCATACATCAATAGCCGTTGCAGAACGTTTACCAATTAATATGATAATCCCCAAAATAAAATTTCTTGAATAAACAAAACTAAACCAAAAAAATAGAAAAATATAAAATAAAATACAAAGAAAAGGAACTTGTAAGAGACGTAGAGGTAGCTAATTGGTGGGACCCTAAATCAAAATCAAAGGTTATGGACGGCTAATATTCACCTAAATTATGTCATTATACACATACTCTTTCTAATCACTCAGCTTTCACTCTTTCTAGCACTTTCCCTTGATAAATACCTCTCTGTACAGACTCCTCCCTCCACACTGTAACTAGAATCAAACAATCCTTTCTCTTCCTACTGCTGTTTGAAAGTTGCAGAGATCTTCCTTAATGGGGAAAGACGTTGAAGGGGCTGAGCAAGGGGAATTCTCAGCTAAGGATTACCATGATCCACCTCCTGCACCATTGTTTGATTTTGAGGAGTGGAGAAAATGGTCTTTTTACAGAGCTCTGATTGCTGAGTTCATTGCTACTCTTCTTTTCCTTTACGTTACAGTCTTGACTGTAATTGGCTACAAGAGCCAAACTGACCCCGCCAAGAATACCGACCAGTGTAGTGGCGTTGGCTTTCTTGGGATTGCTTGGGCTTTCGGTGGAATGATTTTCATTCTCGTTTACTGCACCGCTGGTATTTCTGGTGAGTTTTACTTCGAACTCCAAATATTAATAATTTTCTTTTTTCAGTTGTTTATAGGAAGAAAAAAAGAAACCACCAAGTCTGTGACTGTACTGTGATCATCTCAAAGTATCTTGTCCTTTGTGAAAAAACAATAATTGAAAATAAAAATGTTTCTATTCTTACAATTTATAAGCAATCAAACAGAAGCTGATCATCAGTTACAAATATGTTGGGTTAAATAGTACACTTGAAGTTCACTTCAGTTTGCTGATGAATGATGATTTACAATAATCCTACTGTATGAGCACAGGTGGGCACATCAACCCGGCTGTGACCTTCGGTCTCTTCTTGGGACGAAAGGTGTCCCTCATCCGTGCGCTGTCGTACATGGTAGCACAGTGTTTGGGTGCAATCTGCGGCTGTGGATTGGTCAAAGCTTTCCAAAAATCCTACTACAACAGGTATGGAGGTGGGGCCAATGAGCTCGCTGCTGGTTACAACAATGGAACTGGACTGGGGGCTGAGATCATCGGTACCTTTGTTCTTGTCTACACAGTTTTCTCTGCCACTGATCCAAAGAGGAGTGCAAGAGACTCCCATGTTCCTGTAAGTAGATGATCAGATCGTCTCTTTTATCTATTCGATATTTGTTTAGGTATGGGTCACTGTCTTTATCTTGATGACTTTTGAGTTGTTAATTAATTTGTCGGGACAGGAGAGACTATACAAATTAAGATTTTGAGATTTGCATTTAAAAATAATTGTAACAAACATCCATGGTAATTTAATTGATTACTGATCTTCTTAATTTGTTTCCTGAGTCAATCAATTAGGTCTTGGCACCACTTCCCATCGGGTTTGCTGTTTTCATGGTTCATCTGGCCACCATCCCTATCACCGGAACCGGTATCAACCCAGCTAGGAGTTTTGGAGCTGCTGTCATCTACAACAAAGAGAAAGCGTGGGATGATCAAGTAATTATTATATACCCTCTGCTTTCACATTTGCTTTTATTAATTATATATTGATAAGTTTTTGATTATCATATTATGTAATTATATTAATTATATGTGTTATTTAATGTTCAGTGGATTTTCTGGGTTGGACCATTTATTGGAGCTGCCGTTGCTGCAATATACCACCAAATCGTTCTGAGAGCAGCAGCCATTAAAGCTCTTGGATCCTTCAGGAGCAATGCTTAAGCTTTTTCATATATAGCAAGGTGATAATGATGGTGTTTTAAAAAAAAAAAAAAGGTATGAAGAGTGCGAGTCTGTGATGAGGTCCTCGAAATTAATCTCTCTTGCCCTTTAAGGGGTTTGAGAGAGGAAATAGAGGCCCATTGAATTGTAGATAAAACATTATGGTGGCTATCTATGTGGAATGGTTTATTTTGTATCCCTCTTAATTTATTTGGTTTGGATGTACTTATTCTAAGTGGTGGTAGTGTTTTCCTTTATCCTATTTTCTCTTTTGTTTTTCTCATTTATCCTTTTCTGTCGCTTCATTTATTGTAAGTGGCTGGCTGGTGGTGTATTTATGTTGTTAATTCTAATTTCTTCCCGACTTTAGTAAATAAAAAGTATTTCTATCCTGCAATATTCACAACTTGCAAAATAACTAACCTATCCATCATTATAGCAGTTTGATATTGTCACTTAACGAAAATATAGAATAGATGATCAGAAGTTCAGAACACAAGCCATTCCTCACCTCTTGATAATCGTTATTTTTTTGACAAATTAATAATAATATCATGATTTTTGGATCAAAATAAAGTTTGGATTTAGCTAAATTAAACTCCATCTTTGTGAATTAATTAAAGTTGTTAACCTTGACACCACCTTGGGAAAGAAAATAATAAATAAACCAATCCTTTCTATCATCCTTCTAACATATTGGAACCAGTGTCTCCTGATTTTTTCCCCCAAGAGTTACAGGGGCTCAATTCTGTGTGCAGATTATGAATTTTAATTATTGAAAACATGGCCTCACTCCAGGCATTCTTATCCTAAATCTATTATAAACTATTGATCATGATGGGGCTTTCATCAATGGCATTATCACCATATATTAAAATATAATAACTACCCGGATGAGATCAGGTCAGTTGGCTTTTTTGTGGTTGTGATGATTCTTATTGCAAGTGAAATGATGTAACATCGATTCTTCATGTAATTATGTAGTTGGTGCCGAGGACAAAAAATATTAAGAAAAATAAAGCTAAAGCAAACAGGTTAGGTCAATAGAAGCTTAGAGATTCCTCGCTTTCTCAAAAGGTGGGAGTGTTGTTTTCTCTCTCTCTCTTTCAAAGATATAATTAATATATTAATTAATTAAGCAATCTTACCTTGTCCATAAATTGTGGCATCCAGTTCATTTTTCTATAGCTAAGTAATTGATGTTTTATCTTTTTGATGATGAATAATTACGCTTAAATTAAAGGAGAAGGTGTGAGTATTGTCATTTAGACTTGTCTTTGATAGAGATGTCTTTGGGGCTATAGATTAGTCATGTGCTCTTATCTTAATGTTGGAATAATTCTTTGGGAATCAAATTTTCTAAAGTGGTTCTATTACTCAATTGATGAAGGACACTCTAGAGTGAGTTGACACCCATATTTTTTTTCCCATCATTTTGAGTCTCAAATAACAAATTTAGAACTCAACAAATCAAAATTTATGAATATTTATGTTTAATAATCTTCATGTTTTTCATATAAAAGGAAAGATTTATTAATTGATTTGAGCCAGCAATATTTCTATTAAATTTTAATTTAAAGCAAAACATCACTCATTTATAAATTACACCTAAAATTAATTTGATTTCTCAATCAGTCCATTTGAATATGAATTTAAAAAATATATATACAGTTAACTATATATTAATACAGTGTAATTTAAACTCTCAGTTGAAGTGAGAGTGTTTTAAAATTCTGTATGAGCTGAGTACTTACCAAGAACTCATATGGCATGAGATCAAAAGGCTCATCATACCATGTCTTACTGTTAATCCCTTTCATTAAATAATTCCATATCTTCAACAAATACAAATTATTTTAGCTTACGTCTTCTCCATATTTTTCATTTCTATCAAGCATTTATGTCTTTATACATTTGGGGAAACGTATATTGTGGTATCTGTACACTCAGGAAAACGAAGAAGATATTTCTTAGCTCACGGTGTAATCACTGTCCATTGCTCACAACTCATAGTGTTATATATATATATATAAACGGATTGGTAAACTTAAGGTTACGCAGAGTAATTGAATTCCCTGATTGCCAAAAAGCAGAAAAATTTCAATCAATTTCTTTATGCATTTGATATTTAGTTGTCTTGGCAAGTGTCCTGATCATAATTCATAGTTTAGTGACTTAGAAGCATTTTTATTTTACTTCTCAATTAAGTTGGAATAGAGGGTAAAAATAAAGTATAACTATAAAAAAATAGTAGTTTTAGCACGTCATTTTATAAACTTTAATAATGGGACTAATTTATTTTTAATTAATACTTTATAATATATTTTCCATTGAAGTGTTATAATTAATATAACTGTTGTAGCTCTATAATTATTGTAAATTTATGGGATAGAAGTTAAAATATTATATAGTATAGTTTAAATATCAGCGCATCCCATTAAACTTCTGTGAGGTCATACCACCTTCAAATATACATACACTCTTATTATATCATTAATTATTAAAAGTAAAAGATAAAATTTAAGTTAAAATTTCGTGAGGCTACTTCCAAACATGTGCTTCCACTTCAATCAAAAGTTGAAAGTAGAGAGATCTAAGGGTAGCAATTCGTACAAATTATATATATGTCATGTTTTCAATAGGTATAACAAAATTTTATTTATTTATTATTTCTATCAAAATTGTAAATATGATACGATTTGTTTATTTTTCATATATTTGATATAATTAGTTTAGAAACAATTATTAGTTTAATATGATTAGACAAAATTATATTAATAGATATGATTAACCTTATAAACACTAATTTAATTTGCTTGGTATAAATATGAAATTTAAAAAATACTTTAATATAAAATATAATTAAAAAAATAAAAATATATGTTATCTTAATATTAAGATTTTTATTTGATATAATTGCGTATTATAATTTATATATAATTAAAAAAATAAAAAATAATAATGCATAAAATATCAAGTAAATAGGTTTTAAATAAATTCGCATCTTAAAGAAATTGACACAGCACGATTCGTTTAATTAACAGTATTTTAAATGAGTGGACGAATAAATAAATTCAAAAATTCATTCAGTAAAATAGATAACATATATATGGTGATTTTATTATTGGTGTTAATTTTTCTTAGTCCAAACTGTTTATCTACATCAAAATTATATTGAAACAATTAATAGTACAAATTGTCACTCTCAGATAGATTAATAGATCGATTGGTAGATAAATATAGAGAAGAATTCAAATAATATCTGCTAAAAATATAAAATATTAGTTAAAAATAAGTAAACTGTTGGGAATTAATATTATCAAACATCTTTTTAATTAAAACTGATAGTTCGAAACATATTTCAACTTTGTTTAATATTGAAGTATTATGAATTTAAAATTATAATTGTTTAAAATAAAAAATATTAAAAAAATAATTAAATTTTACTAAAAATATTACTAAATCATTTAACAAAGCATTAATAAATATAGAGGCATTACGATTACAAATTAACAAAGCATTAATAGATTTGAAAAGCTGCCTAAAACATTTCCCAGGAATAAGAAAGAGCAAAAAAGCTTGGATTAGGTTCGCTCGGTCCGAATTGGGTAATTTAGAATCAATTTGACCGGAACCGACTTATAATATTTTTGGTTTGGGTACATAGAGGTTGATTCTAAGTTTGTGAATAAATCAGTGATAACAATAATAATTTAGTATTTTGTTTTAAATAAAATATTATAATTGTTAAATATAATTTAATAATTTATATAAATTAGTTTTTATAATATTATTTTTATTTTAAAAATAATTAAAATATAGAATTAATTTATATATATATATATACACACATGTGTGTGTCTTAAATACGTAAAAATAATGATTTACCTGTCTTTGTAAAATAATAATAATAAATTATTATTATTATTATTATTTTAGTTTAGATATATATAAAATTAGGTGAAATTTATCTATTTATATCTATATCTATATCTATCTATATCTATACAGAGAGAATATCACGCCCTAATTATGGGAATACAACATACATCCCAATCTCTGAATGTTCATCCAACACTTGTAAGACTGCAAGCTAACTGATATCCATACATAAACCAAACTTCATTTAAATTATTAACAATTATGCAAATATTTTCTCAAAGAAATCAATTTCGGAACAAATGTACCCAAGCAAAGATCATGTTATGTATATGTCAAGCAATTAGATATATATATATATGTCAAGACATCTGAGTATGTATTCACTAGAATTAGAGTAGCACAAAAATCAGATTACTCAGAATTCAGCTCAATCAAAGTGGAAAGCAATCGGATTTGTAACATGAAACAGTTAATCTTGCTTCAGTCATGTTATTGCTATATCTTTCCATCAAAACAAGCAGATATATATCAAGCAAACAGGAGCCAAACAGAGTATATATAGAAAGAAATCAGATTACACTTCGTCCATGTCATCCAAGCTACGGAAAGAAGTAAGATTCATCCATAAAGATGGCAAATTTCTTAAGACAGTACCAATTGCCTCCTTCCTTTACTCTTTTGTTTTCTCCTTTTTGTTCCCTCTCAGTTTTATCAATCGGTAAAAGAAATTAAGGCTGCTACTACTAGGGTTTTCTTTCAATGAACGAAGGGAGAGATGGCTGTCCCTTATTACTCTTCTTTCGGCGACGACTTAAATCCTACTCAAGGACACATGTTATCTTTAGAATATTTGCTTACCTTTTATGCCTTCCTATCTTTCATTTTCGTTTGTTTATTCATTCTTGCATTTTTAAATTGGAAGAGAAACATCTATTGTCAGCCACCTCTTGTATAATGGAAAACATTCCTTCTTATTTCTTTTCTTTACACTTTATCTAAATTGCTAATGAAGCCACCATTTCACATGCCCTCCATTATGTATTCTTACTTCCCTTTTGTCTTAATTCACTTTGATCACCTACTTAACAATATAAATCAGTCCACTCATATAATTGAGCAAGCATATTTCGTTACCACTGCATATGTATTACCATTAACACAAGATAATTCAATATTTCTTATAAAATTGTCCTTAATCCATGTAATTCATGTCACATTTCGTGATCAAGTCATCATTCCACCGAATAGCAGACATTGAATTTATTCTCGTGGTATTAGTTCATATATTCATTTTCCAAGTCACATACCATCCATTAGGAAGATTTATGTTATTCTTTTATTATGTAGTTAATGGTTTGTTATTCACACATTCCTTATATTTGGCCATAATAATTGAATTTTATTTCTTTTGGTATTTCTTTGTTCATTCCTCCTATCACATGATAACCATTATTTTAGCAATTAAATTCTTTATATAACCTTATGCTTTATCATGTAACCTAATAGCTTCCTACCTTGTCATCAACTTACTTCCATAATTAAAGGAAACAAACGTTCCTATATTGTCTATCATTAATCATATGTCTTACTATTTATATAATACAACTATTCCTAGCAATTGGGATACTTCTCATTATATGTCTTTAGTTATTATCATGCAAATACGATAAATACGATTACGGTTAAGATAGTTTTTGTCATTTTTTTAGGACCCGGGTGTTACAAAGAAAGAGTGTGGACATTAACAAGGTAAATTGAATTGCTTATGGTCCTTCGGTCGATTTTGGCCTCTAAACAATTAGTGATCGGGATTTTTTTGTCAATTGTACAAAATTGATTGCAGTAATAAAATTAAGGAAAGTATTGTAAGGTATTGAACTCAAGAGAACAACTAGCTAAATGTATCGAATTGAATTATTTAAGGACAATTAATGTAACCAAAAATTAAATTAAAAGCTATTAAATTAAAACAATGCAAATATGTAAATTAAATTCAATAAATGCAAGTGTTAGGGCATTTACATACTAAGAATTATAATTATGAAATTAAGAATAGTACAGTTTTTAATATCTTAATTAATTTATTATATTAATTTTTTATTGAAATATTAACACAGTACTTAATCGATAACGATTACCCATTAGTTTTTTTATTATTAATTAAGCCTATTAATACTAAAGTTATTATGGGGACATCACAAATAACTAAATATATCTTTTTATTTAATTATTTATATTTATTTTTTTAATGCACGGTTTATATTTTATCCATTGGTACTTCATACAAACCCTAAAATTGTTCTTGTGGCGATCAAGGACAAAAACACAATTAATTCAAAGAAAACAAATTAAAACATCAAGATAGAAAAAATTTAATTTATTAATCCATCGTTCAAAATAACATAAAATAATCTCTAAATAGATTATAACCTTAAATCCCAACAAACGTTTAACCACTTCTATACATGATGAAAACTAAATTAACAAATAAAAGTTTAAATTAGAAATAACGAAAAAGAGAAAAAAGAAAAATTTTGAATGCATGATCTCCATTGAGTTGCAGTTCTTCAGTGGTCTAAATTTTTAAATTTAGCAAAAGATCCTAAAATATAAAAAAAGAAATGTTTATATAGTTTTCAGGGTCTAAAGGTTTGAGTTCTAATTAAATTAGGAAAATAATTCTTTATAGTTTTAGAGTTCTGATGCGAGTTTGACTTCCCGCAAATTTATTTCTTTAATACAAATATTTATGATTAGTGTAAGAGTATTCCAATTAAATTTAAGATAAACCACATTAATATAAAATACAACCATTACATACTCAATTATCCTACAAAAATTTGGCTTATCAAAATCTCCCACATTAACCTTTGCTTATCCCCAAACAAATCATAAAACAAACATAAAATAAGTAACCCCCTCTTACATTTCTATACCAGTACTCAAGAATGTGTAATGCAATTATCAAGTCAAACAAATCAAACAATGACACTATACGAATCAAATTAAATTCAAATTACATACATA
>JAVXUL010000008.1:12546367-12572514 GCA_035590515.1 Trichilia minutiflora | reverse complement strand
AATATTTTTAAATATTTAATTATTATAATCGGGCCAGCCCGTTTAACCCGCGGGTTAAACGGGTTTGAACCCTTTTACCCGCGGGTTAAACGGGCCGACCCGTTTAACCCGCGGGTCAAAAATCATCGACCCTAACCCTCTTATTTTACGGGTTAAACAGACCGACCCATCGGACCAAACCCGTTTTAACAGCTCTCTTGTGGCGGCATTTTCCTTTATCCTATTTTCCCTTTTGTTTTCTCATCCATCCTTTCCCGTCCCCTCATTTATTATAAGTGGATGGCTGGTAGTGTATTTATGCTGTTAATGTTAATTTTTTCCCACTTTGGTAAATAAATGTTTTCCTTTTCTTACAATATTCACAGCTTTTACTTGCAAATTAACTAAACCTATCCATCATTATAATATTATGATATTATCACTTAATAAAGATATATAATGGGGATGATCAGAAGTTCAGAAGGAACAAAACCATTCTTAACCTCTTAATAATCATGATTGTTAGATCAAAATAAAGTCGAATTTAGATATAGATTAAACTCCATCTCTGTGAATTAATTAAAATTTTGTTCATGACGCCACCTTGGGAACGAAAATAATAAATAATCCAATCCCTACTCTCTTCCTTTTAACATATTGGAACAAGTGTCTCCTGATTTTCTCCCAAGACTTCCAGGGGTTTCCATTCCTTGTGCAGATTATGACTTTTAATTAATGAAAACATGGTCTCATTCCCGGTATTCTTATCCTCAATCTATTATTAACTATTCCTCATGATGGATGCGGCATTTATCAATGGCAATATCACCATAAATTAAAATATAATAACCACCCAGATGAGATCAGATGAGTTGGCTTTTTTGTGGTTGTGCTGATGCGTATTGCAACTGAAGTGACGCAATATTTATTCTCTATGTAATTATGTAGTTGGTGTTGAGGACAAAAAATATTAAGATAAAGAAAGCAAAAGCAAACAAGTTAGGTCAATAAAGGCTTAGAAATTCCTTGCTTTTCAAAAGATGGGGGGTGTTTTGTTTCTCTCTCTCTTTCAGACATGTAATTAGTGTATTAATTAATTAAGTAATCTTATCTTGTCCTTGAATTATGGCATCCAGATCATTTTTCTATAGCTAAGTAGGTGATGTTTTATCTGTTTGATGATACATATTTTGGCTTAAATTAAAGGAGAAGGTAGGGGTTTTGTCATTTAGACTTGTCCTTGATGGAGATGTGTGTTGGGCTATGGATTATTCATGTACTCTTATCTTAATGTTGGAATAATTCTGTGGGTATCAAAATAATATTCAAACGCATCAAATTTTCTTAAATGGTTTGTTTTGCTCGAAAAAGGAAGAATACTCCAGAGTAAATTGACACTTTTTTTTACATCATTTTAAGTCTCAAACAAGAAATTTAGCATTCAACAAATCAACGTTCACAAAGATCTTTGCTTAATAATATCCCGGTTTTTTATTTTTAAAAAATTTGTTAAATTTGTGTTACTCTCATTATTTTATTTTTGTAGCAAAAAAATTATCAGCCAGTCATTTAATACAGAGGAGAGGTTTGTTAATTGATTTGAACCAGCAATATTTCTGTTAAATTTTAATTCAAAGCAACACACACCTATACATATATATATATATACACACCTAAAATTAATTCTGATTTCTCAATCACTCCATCTCAATATGACTGAAAAAAAATATAGTTTACATATATTAATACTATGTAATATAAGCTCTCGATTCGAGTGAGAGTGTGTTTTAAAATTGATTATCCCAAGAATGTGGTTTGGTGATAAGATGGACAGCTATTTAGTATTTGTAATGACTTAAAACTCAAATAAATAAACAACTAAAAAGAGAAATCACAACAAAAATTCACATAACCAACGAAAACAATAAGCAGAGAATTAAAGAAAACAAGAAAATTTCACAATAAAGATTTTATGTGGTTCGATTACGTGAGAATCTGTGTCCACGAACTCTTAAAGTTCAGGTTATTCACTATTAATCAAAGTATTTTTTACAAAGAAAAATTACAACTCTCATCACAAAATACAAGAGTACAATGACAATATATAGGCTGCTTTGATCAATTTCTGCACGATTATGAAAAAACCAGAATCTATTATAAACTCAGTTGTCAAATTATAATTTTGTCATTAATGAAAACATTGTCACTAATACAAGCTAAAGGGTATTTCTATCAAAGCATCCACGATAATAGAAATTTAGATACTGTGCTTCTTCTACCTTCAGTTTCAGTTTTTTTTTTTTTGTGACGATTCTTCTTTATTTTACTGGATTATTGAATCATCCATAATAAATCTCTACCTTAATTCAATAATCCCAAAACCTTTTAGACTGTGCCCGTCAATTAAACTACCCTCGTTCAGTTTGTCCAACATCCAACAAGTTTAAACACAAATTAAGTTTACTGGATGAAAGAGCTTTGGTTAACATATCTGCTGGATTAACCTCTTATTTATCTTTACCATCTCAACAACATCTGAATCTACTACATCCTTTATGAAATGCAACTTTACATCAATGTGCTTTGTTCTTTCATGATAGACTTGATTTTTAATTAAAAGTAAAACACTTTGATTATCACAATGTACTTTAACCTTTTGTTATTTCAATCCCAGTTCATTCAGCAACCCTTTTAACCATAATATTTCTTTCACAGCTTCAGTTGCAGTGATATATTCTACCTCTGTTGTTGACAGAGCTATTACATGTTGGAAACTCGATTTCCAGTTGATTAAGCACCCTTTCAAAGTGAATACATATCTTGATAATGATCTCTTTCTGTCCAAGTCAGATGCATAATCAGAATCTGTGTAGTCAATAATCCAATCTTCTTTCAAAGAGTTCATGTCATACACCAGCTCAAGATCTTGAGTGCTTTTTAGATATCTTAAGATCCATTTGATATAATGATTTTTGTCAGGGTTACTCATGTATCTACTCACCAAATTTACCGCATGATCTAAATCTGATCTTATACAGACCATTGCATACATTAAATATCCCACAGCATTGGAGTATGACACAGCTTTCATTTCTACTATCTCATCATTGCTCTGAGGCTCATTTAACTTTGACAGCTTGAAGTGTAAAGCATATGGTGCAACACAGGTTTCGCATCCTGCATTTTGAACTTCTTAAATAACTTGGATATATAATCTGTCTGGGATACTAGCAGGAGTCCAACATGTCTTCTCCTGACTATATTCATTCTCAGAATCTTTTTTGCACAACCCAAGTCTTTCATTTCGAATTCAGAACTCAAAAGCCCTTTCAATTTTATAATTTCTTCCTTCTTTGAACAAGCAATCAAGATGTCATCTACATACAGCAATAAGAAGATCATGCCCATGTTTTGTGTCTTTCTCATATAAACACAACTATCATGAATGCATTAAACCTCTTGTACCATTGTCTTGGTGATTGTTTCAAGTTATACAAAGAATTCTTTAACAAACATACTTTGTTTTCTACACCTTCTTCAATAAAACCGCTCCATGAATAATTCGTCATCTAAGTCTCCATGTAAGAATGTTGTTTTCACATCTATTTGGTCTAGCTCCAAATCCAACACAGCAACTAAAGCTAACATGAGTCTTTATAGAAGTATGTTTCACAACAAGTGAGAAGATCTCATTATAATCTACTCCCTCCTTTTGTGTGAAGCCTCTAGCAACCAATCTTACCTTAAATCTCAGTGGATCAGTTTTAGAGATGCCTTCTTTGATTTTATAGATCCATTTGCAATCTGCAATCTGCAATCTTTCTTTTCTTAGGTTTATTGACAATGATCTAGATTTTATTCCTCCTCAAAGATGACATTTCTTCTTCCATAGCTTCCTTCCATTTAATTCTGTGTTTACTATCAACTGCTTCTTTATAGCATTTTGGTTCTTAATCATTTAAACCTTTAGCTATAACTAAAGCATTAGAGGTCAAGTCTGCATAAGCAAACCTTGCTGGAGGTTTAATCTACCTTTTCTGTCTATCTCGAGCAAGCTGATAATCTTACAGACTACTTGATACCTCTTCTTCTATGACTGCTTCATCAAACTCATCTTTGTATGTTTGCTCCACCTCAAACTCAACTTTTTCCCTTTTTAAGGTGTCACCTGGAGCTCTATCTGATGTTTTCTAATCTTCCTTCAACACAGATTGTTCATTAAAAGTAACATCTCTACTCACTATGCATCTTGAGTTGTAACTATTACTGCACCACAGTTTATAACCCTTAACACCTTCTGGATATCCTATGAACTTTCCTTTAATGGCCCTTGGATCTAACTTACCCTGCTTCACATGTGCATATGCTTCACATCCAAAAACTCTTAAATTTTCCAGATTTGGAGGCTTTCCAAACCACCTTTCTTCTGGTGTTTTCAATTTTATGACAATAGAAGGGCTTCTACTGATGATATAAGCAGCTGTACATACTACTTCTGCCCACAAGAATTTCGATAATCTTTCTTGAATGAGCATACACCTTACTCGATCCATAATGATTCTATTCATCCTTTCTATTAAGCCATTCTGTGTCTCTTTATCCCTTCATTCTTGTACCATTGATTGAATTTGTCATTGCAGAATTCCAGTCCATTATCAGTTCTTAGGTTCTTCAACTTCAACCTAGTCTGTTTTTTTACAAGAAGCTTCCATTCTCTAAACTTATCCAGCACTAGGTCTTTATACTTAAGAATGTGAACCCATACCTTTTGTGAACAATCATCAATAATGGACAGAAAATATTTGGCACCTTTGGGAGTATTTATCTGTGAAGGCCCCCACATATCAGCAAGATCATACTCTAAGGATCTTTGAGTTGTGTATTTTGTAGGTTTAAATCTCAATTTGGTTGTCTTTCCTAATACACAAGTTTCACAAAAATCCAACACACCTAAAGGTTCATGTCCTAACAGCCCCTGTCTTGCCAATTTTTTCAATCCCTTCTCACTGATATGAGCTAACCTTAAATGCGACAACATGATTCCGCTGTTAGATTCTTTTTTTAAAGTTGTAAGGTTAGCACTTGATCTAGAAGTTTTCAGAACATATAATCCATTCCTGAGCTCCTCTCTCATTGTCACTAAAAACCCTTTCAATACCTTCAAAGTATTATCTCCAAGCTTTACTTTATAACCTAATTGGTCTAGGACACCGAAAGAAATCAAATTCTTCCTTAAATTAGGCACATACCTGACATCCTTTAACTACCTGGTCACCCTATCATACATCCTAATTTTAATAACCCTATGCCAACAATTTTACAAGTTTGATTGTTTTCTAAAAGTACATTACCCTCTCCATAATAAGAGATTAAATCAAAAACAATTTTATACAGGTACATGTGAAATGAACTTCCAGAATCCATTACCCATTCATTCTCTAGACTTTTCTTTGAAGCAATGAGTAAGTCAGCACTCTTATACCCTTCACTCGATGCATTAGGGGCAACAGCTGTATCTCCCTTCTATTTTTGTTTATGCATCTTCTTATTCTTCTTATCAGGGCAATCTTTAATGAAATGTCATTCTTTGTGACAAAAAAAAACACGTCCTCTTCTTGTTTCTTGATTTCGATCTGGCCTGTTCCCTTCTTGATTCCTTCTTCTCTGGTCTCCCTCTTGCAGTGAGCCCTTCACATCCTGTTGAACTGCCTTAACCATTCTTTCTCTTGTCTTTAGTGTTCAGGGCATTCTTTACATCCTTTAAGGAAATTGTATCTTTACCAAGGGTCATTGTATCTATAAAATGTTCATACGAATCTGGCAATGAGCTTAACAAAATCATAGTCAAATCTTCATCAGGAAGTTTAGCATTAAGATTCTCAAGATCTATGGTGATCTTGTTAAATTCATCAAAAAGATCCCTTAAAGATCCACCTTCATCCATAGACAGTGTATACAATCTTCTTTTACGGTATAAACGATTGTCAATTGATTTGGACATATATCTTGATTCAAGTTTTTCCCACAAACCAAAAGCTAATGTTACATTCAAGGCTTGTATCTCCCAAAGTACGCCATTACTGAAGCTCAAAATTATTACACTATGAGCCTTTCTCAAAACTTCTTCTTTATGTTCTTGAATCCAGGAAACCGGCAACCCATCCTCTCCTCGTAAACCTTGCTCAATTCCCTGATGGACCAGTAAAGCCCTCATCTTAATCTTACATATATTGAAGTCATTTTCTCCATTAAAATTTTCTAGTTCTAATCTGGCTTAAGCTATTTTTGAAAGAACCTAGCTCTGATACCACTTGTAATGACTTAAAACTCAAAGAAACAAACAACTAAGAAGATAAATCACAACAAAGATTCACATACCCAACAAAATGAATAAGCAGAGAATTAAAGAAAACAAGAAAATCTCACAACAAGGATTTTATATGATTCGGTTATGTGAGAATCTACATCAACGGACGAACTCTCAGAGTCCAGGCTATTCACTATTGATCAAGGTATCTGTTACAAAGAAGAAATTACAACTCTCATCACGAAATACAAGAGTACAATGACAATATCAAGGGTACTTTGATCAACTTTTGTATGATTATGGAAAATCCAAAATTTGTTATAAACTCAGTTGCCAAATTACAATTTTGTCATTAATGAAAACATTATCACTAATACAAACTAAAGGGTATTTCTATCAAAGCATCCACAATAATTAATGGAAATTAACGAAAATCTGGACATTGTGTTTCTTCTCCTTTCAACTTTAGGTTTTTGGTGATGATTCTTCTTTACTTTACTAAATCATTGAATCACCCAAAATAATATCGATCTCGTATTCTAAATTCAGGAGGTGTATCTTATTGAAATGTTAAAGGGTGAGAGATCTGGATTTTATCGACTCTATTTTTATATTTTTGAGATAGTTCTTAAACAAACTGAATATCACATAAAGTAATATATTTAGTCCCTTATTTAATTGAAAGTCACAAACTGAGTAAGTTAGATTAAATTTCTCAGTTTTTTTTTAAAGTTTTAAAATTGTAACAAGTTGTCAAATTAAATTACTTATAAAGCATTCATGGCATGAGATTCAAAGGCTCGTCATAACATGTCTTACTATTAATCCCTCTCATTAAATTGTTCCATCCGAGAAATTATGGCTTTATACATTTGGGAAAACGTATATTGTGGTATCTGTAGACTGAAGTGAACGGAGAAGATACTGATGCATACGAACAGGAATTAGGAAATTTGTCGTCCAAAAATTTCTTAGCTCATGGCATATTCACTGTCCAGAGTCGAATAGTCACAAGTCAGGAATTTTTTTTTTTTTAAAAACTTTACAGGCCTTGAGCTTAAGTTTACTTGGAATCTAATTTAATTCCCTTGCTAAGAAATACAGGAAAATTTCTATCAATTTTTTATGCCATTAATATTTAGTTGTTGTGGCAAGTGCTCTCCCGATGTATAGTTTCATTATTTAATAGCCTTTGTTTGGCTTATGCCGCTTATCAATCTACCTTAAATCTGAAGTGGGAGTGGGATATAATTAAAACGAAATAATTAATAGTTTTAACCAGTCATCTTACAAATTTAAATATTGATGAATTTCACTTAATTTAAATAAAATTATAAAAAAAAAATATTGAATAACATTAATTTTTAATAAAATTCATTTAATTTTAATTAATATTTAAAGCATATTTGATAATACCAAATTAATATTAAAGATTTAAAACTCCACAATTATTATAAGATAAAAATTAAAATATTATATATAAAATGTTAAAAATAGATCCTATTAAAATTTAAAACCATCAATATAAAATTTAAAATCTATGTATTAATACATCAATATTTTGTAGTCAATCTCAATTATTAAATATCGAATATTAATTAAAATTTAAATAGGTTTCATTCCAAATTGGTATTGCTGATTTTTTTTATTTATTTTCAAAACAAAATAAAAGTACTAAAACTATAAACAAAGCTTGAATATATTTAAACAGTGGCTTAAGGCACTTTTCATGAAGTACTATGTTGTGCAAGTCTATAAATTGTATTGGGATCCTCTCCTTGTTTTAAGCATCTATTGACATATGCATTAATTAAATTTAGTATTATATTTTTTATTTAATTAACTAATTATTAATTTTATTCTTAAAAATAAAAAAATCGAACTCATAGATAGTTTTATATTATTTTAATTATTTCTCTCTCGTCTCTCTCTCCCATTTTTCTTTCATTTTTCTATTTTTTCAACAGGTTAAAAATAATTTTTTTTAAATTATGACAATATTTTCTCGTTAAAAATATAAACCATAAGAATATCTATTTTTTAAATTATATTGAGTTGTTTTATTGTTACGGTAATGAAATTGATTTTATAGATTGATTGTTGTGATTCATTAAAAAGAAAAAAGAAAAATTGCTATTTTAAATTAAATTTTTATGATAACAAGAAAATAAATCAATTTATAGTTTATGAATTTTTTATTTTTTAAATTAAAGAAAAAAGAAAAAGGGAGAAGAGAGGAGTAGAGCAGAGTTTTTCTTTAATTTAAATAGAAGAGTTAAAAGAATAAAAACAGCGAATATATGATAAATTTTCTATTTTAAAAAGAGTTTTACTAAACAGTATTTTTAGGATAAAAATTTTATTTTTACTATTTTTAATAATTTTTCGTATGTAATATAATAATTAATAATTTTTTTTATACATTAAAACTTATAATTTATTATGATAACCTTAACCAGTGCTTTTAAGATATTGTTTAGTAAAATCCTTGTAAAAATAAAATTAATAGTGAATTATTTAGATGCGAAGATACATTAAAATCCTAGCCATTCAATTTTATTAGTACCACATATACTTAAATATTTTTGTAATTGGAAAATGATTCTATTGACTTACAGATTGCTTTCGGTCCGTTTGATTTTCAGCTCATGAACACTTGGTAGGCCCATATTTATCCATATATCCTAGAAGTCATATCTGGATGGTAGTTTTTCACTTTTTGAAAATATAGATACAAATTTTTGACAGAAAAAATAAATCTACCATTTATACTACAAACTTAAACTTTCAATAGACCTCCGATTATAATATCAACAATAAAGGAAACTAAGATTTTTATTTTTCCATATATCCTAGAAGTCATCAAGGTGGAAGATAAATGAAACTGGCTTTGATTCAATGCTTCAAGAACAGCAGAATGAATTCTTTTGTCTTTAATGAGAAATAAACAAGTCTTGTGACTTTGGGACATTCGGTGATAAAACTTGTGAGCCCTAAAGCCCATTATAAATTGAAACAAGTACCTTGTGTACTACATGTCAAATGGGCCTAAGAGAAAGAGACAGCAGGGTTAGCATTCAAAAATCACAACCCAAACTTGTGAACAGAAACAGGTAGCTCAGCTAGAGTGTGTTGATGATATGAGAAAATGGCGTGAAGGATTAGCATGATTTAATATTAAGAGCGTGGGGATGTGGGAAATGAATGAAGCATTGATTTCAGAATTCAGTTCTACTTATAAGCATGCATACTCATTGCCCACCATGACTACACCTGACATTCTTCGCTCTTGCATTAACAATACTCAAAGGTAGCCCACCATTATAATTACATTTCATTAAACATGGCTTTTTATACAATAATTAATTATTCTTTGCTCATACGCCAAGCTAACAAATCCTATTCGTGCTTACATTAGTTTTTCCACATACAAAGAATACAAAGATAAAACCCAAATTATTAACCATTATATTACATAGTACATAGGACTTGACTATGATGAGATTAGGTATATGATCCCTTGTTTATGTACTTGTAGTAAAATTATGTTTATTAAATAATGAGATTTCAGTGTATGATTTTCCACTCATTAATTTAGATGGGTAATTTTTTGTTTTAGCAAACATCATTGCTAATATTCCAATCCATACAGTAAATACAAGTATGATTATAAATACATATAAAGAATCCTACACAAAGGGGATTTAAGTACATGATTAATAAACCCATGAGGGGTATGACCCTACTCTTGGGTGTTTGAAAAGTCACTCAAGAAAAAGAGAATACATCATTTTAAAAGCGATATAGGAACACCAACATAATAAATCAGATTATTAGAACTTGAATGACAATTATAACCCTAGACTTGTTTACCATAACAAAACAAAAAAAATCTTAGAAAATCCGGATAGGTGGTCCGAAATATTCAGAATTTCTCATAAACTTGAAGCGAAAATGCTTGCAAGAAATAAAATTAACCTTGAATCTTTTTGAGAATGCATTGCATCTTGGCAACGAAGGAAAGCCTTATAGCTAATATATACTGTAGCCTAGAGTGATTGACCTTAACAAGGGCAATTTGGGGAGTCCAAGAATGTCACTCCAAGATGGAAGAGAAATCATTTCCATCATTTTGTTCTTATTTTTTTAAAAACTTTTTCAAGATCAAAATTCCATCCCAAGCAACAAGCGCATCCCAAGACACTATAAATGTCATTGTAAGTCATACAAAAATTTACGCTCAAAATCACTTTCTGCCTTTCTCTTAAAGTCAGTCATTCAACAGCAAAACAAACGAAAACACTATGAATCAAATAACTTCCCTTTTCTTCATCTTCTCTTCTATAGCCCTTTTCTCTATTGCTAGAGCTCAAGAAAGAGCTCCTCATGGCCTAGCTAATGAAAACCCTGTGACATTCGCACCATCAGCAGTCGAATTTTTCCATCCTAAAAAACAAGAACCCAAAACCATAGACCCTTGTGCTTCATCAAAATGTTCTCCATTACCTTTAGCAGCTCAAGTTGAAGCTACTCAAGCATATGAAAGCAGAGTACCAACACCACCAGATAAAAGGGGAATTAGACTTACGGCTGCCGGCGTTGCCGGCATTGTGGTTGGTTCTGCATTAGTCGTCGTTTCGGCAGTTGGTGCATACTATGTAGTGATCACACGTCGAGTCAATGTGAATCGAGCAAATTCTGTTCAACCAAATGTTTGATGAAATATCAGTTATAAGCTTGATGACACCTAGAGCAAAGCCTTACTCCTCCCTTCCGTTCTGTATTCTAATCAATTTGTCATATCTTACTTCCTTTTGGCTTTTTCTTTTTGAAATTTCAAGTTTTGGTTGTGGAATGTATCTATGATTTTATTAGTGATAAGCCGTATGGCACTTTAAAATGAAGTGAGTGACTATTGTGTTAATATGATTAATTAATGTGTCAACTTGGCTTTTTTGGAGGTAATGGAGCGTATAATAGAGGATCAACTCAACATTATCATCGCAAGTGGTGGGAATGGGAGACAGAAGACTGTAGGTCCTTGGAGTCAAAGAAAAGACGTGAAACAATAATCACAGACATCGAGGATTAATTAAAGGAAGATAAACTTAATTATGAAGACAAAAGGCTAATTATATCAGGATATTTATGGACTTGTGACAGCAAAACCTGGACGAAAACTACAGGAACCATTAAGTTGCTAAGAAAAAAAGTACTTCAATATGAATCCCAGATTCATAGATACCTGTAAGGTATCGTAGTTCGATATATTTTTAGATTGCTTACGAAACACATGCAAAGCAGTGACCAGAAGGTCGTTCGTTTCTTTTCTCCCACATTAACCTAGGCCAAGTCCAAATTGCGACGGTAATAATACCCATATAACAAATTCGATCGATTCATATGTATCGAAACATGCCATTTCTTAAGCCAAAATGCTTGCAATATACTATAAAAAAATAAATAACCTTTTTTTAATATATATATAAATCTATTTTTTTATGTACTTTATTTTTTAAACATTAATTTTTGACGATATTATTAATTTTTAGATTATTTTTATCTTTAAAAAAATTATTTTTATTATTATCTTTAATAAAATAAATATTAATAATCAATTCATCCTTCTATCTTTTTTTTTTATCTTCTAAAATCCTAATAACAAAAAAAAACTTTTAATAAATTATTCATTAAATAAATTTATTTTAAATTTTTAAACACTTATTTTATAAAATAACTTCTTTTTTACTTTTAAATAAAAAAAACCAAAACCGTCAAACAAGCTCTAATTAAAAAGCATTTGAATTGTTTAGTATATTATCTCGTTTAGTATTGAGATCATCACAAGTGAAATCAAATAGTTGTACTCTGAAGGCATTTCTCCAAAACTTAAAAGAAATTCTTCGAAATGAACCGAACCCCAACCTAAGTCTATTATGTATCGCGTCTACTACATGCATCAAGTAGATATCACGAAACTAATTAATAAACATAGTCAAGAGCAACAAAAGGATATGACATCGAAATTGACTAAAGATTTGGCCGAATCATGTTTGCCAAATTACTGAAAAGAAAATCTGTTTCCAGGGATTCATACTACAAAGGGCCATAGAGAATAAGAAGAAAGAATTCCAAATGCCTGAGCAGATACAATTACAAGAAAATCGATATGCAATAGCAGGATATTGAGTTATATAGGCTGATACATATCCAAGGATGCACGTCTGTTTCATGATTCAGGACATGTAGACATGAATAAGAGGAGGCTGCAAGTGTATCTGTCACGGTAGACACACACACAAATATTGCGGGTGAATTAATTCCAAGACCACTACCATCTACGAGAACCAATTGATTCAATCACAGGCCTGAATGTCTGATCAACAGCCTTGTTCCATAAGTGTGCAAAGTCCAATTGAGTTTTATTTGCAGTTACGGTCTCTCTTATCTGGAAGAAGCTCAAAGTAAAAATTATTAGAAATAATGCAATCCACTAAAAATAATGACAGTAGCTTCTCAATGAAATTTATGGTTGTGCCGCTTGTTCTTGATAATCAATGATACCCTCATTCTGTAATTCATATGTTCAGTGTAAACAATGAATTGTCATTATCATAGTAATACTGGTGAAAGATCAAACACCCACCACTAACAGTCATGATAATATAAAACCTTAATCAATAATACAACCAGTAAGTTTTGTGGAAATCAATATCTATGATCTAGAGGTGTATGTGTGCAAGTGTTACTAAACAGAGGTGTTTATACATTTAAAAAATCAAATTCGTGTAAAAAGATTAGATTCCAATGCTCTCCTATGGCCTTGTCCTACTTCGAATCTCACTTGACCTCACTAAGCTAATTACATATTCTTAACCCATGGACTGCTTGATGACCAAATTCAAATTCAGCTGATTTTGATATATTCCATCTAATGCTTCCAGATAACTCAGGGAGAGCAGCCTAATTTTGGAAATTTTTGCCAGGTTAAGAAGCATGGGATCATTCTGGAAAGTCTACTATACTAAACTCACACTGATATTCCCATCAACAAAGTTTTGGAAAGCCAAAACTTATTGAAACAGTGATATGAACGGTTGATAAAGTTGAGGGCGGTAAGTATTAGAGGTATCGCTCAAATAGGAATGAGCATAAAGTAGATGATAAAACTCCAGAAGCAATTGTCAAACATAAGAAATATCAATTCTTTTATTTATCAAGTAACTTATCCCTTCCAAATTCTTTTTATTTGGAACCTTGGATGCCAAACTCACAGACCATTAAGAACCATAAGATAATTAATAAATTCATAAGAGAGTTTTCTCGTCCAAATATAAAAGTAACCACTCTCTAACTAGAATGGCAAAATCTTAGAAACATGTGAATGTTTATTTCAAAATCAATAAGCAAACAACCAACATTTCTCAAATTCTTCTTCTCATATGGTTATCCTAGGGTTGAGAAGTCAGAAACCCCAAAAGGGTCCTAAGATGTGAAACAAAACAAAAGGTGAAATAATAAATAAAAGGATTTAAAAAAACAACTACTACAACAATAGTTTGCATATGATATACCCTCCTTGAAGTAAAATCTAATGTCGGTGGACTGATACCACAGAGAACTTGTCCTTTTCTCGTTTACATTTTCTAATAGAACCAAAGAGATGCCAATCATTTACTATGGTGTCATGAGATACACATGAGATTTGTAGTTTAGATATGAAAGGAATAATCCAACATAATATCAGTAGAACTTATGTAGCCCAGCTGCCTAACATTGCATGTGTGTGTACTTATGTAGATGATAGATAGATGGATGGATGGATAATGAGAATAAAAAAAGCTATCGGCAAAGTAAAAAAGAACAAATATTTCAATAATAAATTTCAGGGAGCGAACAAAAATCAGCCGTTATACAATATGCTCAACCTCGGGTGTAAATATCTATGCGTTATAACCACTTGAAGGCAAGAGCAACAATATGACAGAAAATCTGCCTCCACTGAAATGAGAAACATCAACACTTCCAAAGCTTTATATCAAAATTAAATCATTGGTCCCTCATTTTTAACCCATTTCACATCATTCTGAAGGCAGGCGGTTTCCAAATTTAATTTACTGAACAATTGGGGGTACATTTTGGGACCTGTTGGTCCCTCCATGCATTATGCCCCCTGACTACCAAATTCTTAATTCTAAAGGAGCAACAATGTTAGGGGGTAAAAATGAGTCCATTCACAGAACTTTAGACATGCATTCACCTTCAAAATTTCTTATTTGAATCAACAAGTTTTTCAAGACCCTCTTGCTCTTATTCCCATCAGAACAGCTTTCTTTCCTCACATCTAAGACTTAGTTTTGCAACCTTTTTTTGTACTTGTTAATGTGAAGATAGACCATCCGCCATCACAAAAACAAATACATGAGATAGGTTGGTGAATATACCAAACTGTAAAATGGCCTACCCAAATACTACATCTTTCATATAACTCACTGAACCAACACAACAAAATTATTCAATCTGCCTCAACATGTCCCATCTCCATATGGCTTAAACACTCTAATTCATCACATATATAAATGCTTTAATCTTATCGATCATACCGACATTAAAAACTCAAATATATATCCTATTCGTAAGATTTAAATGCATCCTAAACAATAAACATAATGAATTGGGAAATCTCTGTGTATATATTACTAACAAAGGGATTCTCATCACAAGTGAAATTATTTTATCATAAATTGGCGAGGGAAGGGTTTTAGATAACCAAAATCAAGAGATAGTAATGATCGTGTTAAAAAATGAACCTGGGATTTGGAAATAAATTCAGATTGGTTATCTGAAATGGATTTATAGATGTATTCACGTTGCTTAAAGACAATAATTCCTGTTATAGCACATCCCAGGGCAAAGCCCAGGAAACGTTCCTACATTTCCCACCATTAAAACAACAGAAAATATGCATCAGAATCAAAAGATTATTGAAATCATTAAAGAGAATCGCTAAGATAAGAATAGAATGAGGGTGATCACCTGAGCAAGAACGCTAATCATGGTCTGATTGAGTTCGACGACATAAAAGGAAAGAGAAAAAATATAGGAAAATTTACGAAAATGCCCAATTATATTGTTTAGTCCCCAATTACGGACACGGGCCTGTAAACAGACTAGTGGGCGTGCTCATATATGCCGAACGGATCATCATATAGGCCCAAAAATAAGATTTCTGATACATGATTTAAACCCAAACCGATTCGTATGTTATAATTTAAAAATAAGTCAGTTTATTTTAATTCTTTAAAATATTCCAAATTAATCTCATTTAAATAATAAAATATAATTTTAAATATTTTAAATTCATAATTTATATTATATTATAAAATATTAATTTTAAAATTAATTATTATCAATTTTATAATATCTTATCAATTTTAAAAAAAAATTTCATGAATATTTTTTTTAGTCTTATGTAAATAATTTTATTAATTATTATTATATAAAAGAAATAGAGATAATAATGTATAATTTAAGATAATAAATAAAATAATAATAAAATTTTTTATAAAATAATATTAAATTATTTAATGTGTAGTTTCAAGATTTAAAATTAATTCAATCTATAATTCAAATAATAAATAATAATTTAAAAAATATTAATTCATAAATCAATAAAAGAAATTTTAAATTAATTTAAGTTGTTAATTTTAACTGTTTAAATTAATTTAGATTAAATCGATTTAAAAACATTCATCCTTAATTTCAACACAAACTAAAATGATATTTTTTTAAAATATAAAAAATATTATCTAAAAACAAAAAAAAAAGTGTTTAATAGTATTCAATTAAAAATAATTTTGAAATAACAATAATATGAATGCATTTCGTAGTATTTCTAAAAATAAGTAATTGTTTTGGGGTTAAAATTATAAATTTATTTTAAAATTTTGGAAAAACAATTATATTTTAAGATTTTAGTAAAAATTTGAAAATGATGTAACATTTCAAATAATTATTTTAAGTTTTATATCAAATGATAATATTTTGACTAATTAGATGATAGATTTTATAAGTTTTAAAATAATTAATTACTCTCTCTTTTATTAATTTGATATTTGACATCTACTATTAGTTTTAAGAAGTTAATTTTTCCATAGCGAGAAGCCAACTTCAACGTTTAAGGACTGAATTTGAAAACAAACTTTAGCATGAATATATATATTTTTTTAATAATAAATTTTCTGGATGATTTAACCCTTAACTGTAAATTGAGGCAACTGCCAACTAGATCAAATGGCGGTGGTTCTAAAACATAAAGTTAAAAATTCCAAAATTCGATAAATTTATTAAAGAAATTGTGAAAAAAGAAACAATACCAAGTGAACATAGCCCGCCCCGCTCACGATTCAGACTTCTAGCGGTCATAATTTTTTTTTCTTTTTTTTTTTTTGGCTTCATGACTTTCTGTTCAAGGAGGAGTTTGTTTTTAAAATTAAAAAGAAAAAAAGTTTTTATCTGATGAGAGATATGGGATCACGGAAGTGGCATTGGAGATAAAATTAATATTGGGTGCAGAAATTCTAAGGTAACTTGCTTATGACGGAGGGAGAATTTCTACGTATCGTAGGAGAAAAGAAATTCGTCGAATGGGTTCTGTAATTCTTATTCTTTTCCACAGCACAAAATTTTACCGTCCCAAATTCTCATTAATTATCAATAGCAGGTATTATGAATTATGATGAGCCGGTAAGTTGGCTTCACCTTGTTTTTTGACTTTTGATTCTCCCCTTTCCTTGTTGAAATGAAAGAGTCAACCGTATAAGGTATAAGGGTAAGCATGGTACGTATGCATGTGAAGAGGAGCCACCCTGTCTGTGTGCTGCCATCGCATTCACAGGCTCTCTCTTCTTCTTCTTCTTCTTCTTCTCATGTGAATGTCACTGCTAACCCTGGCTTATTCCAACTTTGCATATGGTCCTTATTGACATTTGACAGACTCTTATACCAATTGTGTCCCCAAGGGCATTATGAGTAGGACGTATCAATAACTCTGCATCATGATAATGGTCATATACAGTATGATTGTTTTTTGAGATTACCGTTTTTTAATTGAATGGGTTAACAGCATTGCATTCGCCAGAAAATTTCACGAGTACCGTGCGTGAGAATTCAGAAATGGCAGTATAGTCATTATAGGTGAGCATGGCCAACTCCAAGGCATGTGAAGAAGCCAGAAAAAGCAAACTGTTTTTGGAAGACCAATAGTTGGTTTTTGCCTCATATTAAAATTCGGTCCTACTTGAAAGATTTATACGTTGCATTAAATGCACAGACTTGTCGTTACCTGCCTTGATTTTTAAACGATTCTTTGTTCTGAAGCGCATACCTGCAAAGGAAAGGTGGCCTCTGGGAACTGTAAAAAGTTTCATTATCTAGTAAGCTAAACAATAAAGCTGATTTGTTCTTGTTCTTTATTTGATGATGGTTCTCTTAAGATTTGCAGCAGGCAAGCAGAGCCAGAGACAGGTTTAATGGAAGTCTCTCTTTCGAATTATTTATTTTATTTTGCTGCTGGGCATTCACTATTGAGTTTGAGTTGTGGACACTTCATGTTGGTCCATACATACATGCTGTCAATGGTGCCTTCAATTTTAAACTGTTGTGCAGAATAACACTTTCGAAAACATTTTATGTCATTAGTTTTTATTGGCACTTACTTTCTTTTGAATAAATTTGTATGGAATTTAAAAGTATCTACTTTGGCTGTAAAAGCAAAAAAGTTCTTGACTTTTCATCTCCATCATGCTGAGAATCTTTTGTCTGGATTTTCTCTAGTTGAATTTTTGCTCCATGGTGAAACCTTATGAAAATATTTGGAGTTGAATTTTAAGTTACATAGCTGAATGTTATCTCAGAGAATTTTTTGCCGGCGGATTTCCTATCTTCTATTCCAGAACTCGTCATAAGACACAAATCATTTGTTTGCTTAACTAATTTCTGTGTGTGAAATAGCAGGCAAGGATTAGGAATCTCATAAAACTAATGACTGCAATCCCAGAAAAATCCTTGCCTGCTATTTCACACACAGAAATTAGTTAAGCAAACAAATGATTTGTGTCTTATGACAAGTTCTGGAGGATGTCGAATTTGATTTTTCTGTCAAAGAAGACTTTTATGGTTTAGCTGTTTACTCGAAACCAGAGATGATTCTGTCCGTGTCAATACAGACAGTGTGTCTTCTACATCCGTTCTTTTTCTAAGCTTAGTTGGAATTTTGGACCAGACAAGCTTTGATTCAATCAGTTTGGGTCCTCTGGGACATAATGTCCTCAAATAACTTTCGTAGGAATTATCCAGCTAATTGATTCTAAGTTTGAATTCATAGAAACTAACTTGAAATTTGTGCTATATAAGTTCCATTATTATTTCATCAAGTACAGAGTCAAGGATTTCCCTCTCTTGGCTTTTATTCAACCTTCATCCCTTTTATTAGTAAGTTTATTCATGAAACTTGCTTTATTCATGAAACTTGCCCATCTGTTTACTGTTAAGAGTCTAATTCTGAGAATTTATTTCTGTTTCATCTTGAATTAGCTAGTTGAGTACAGTGCCGTGAAGTTATTTATACATTTTTTTAATAGAATATCTGTTATCAATTCCATGTTTTCTGAACTGTCTTTACTCACAGAGGCTCTTTATTTCAAGAGTGGCTTGTGTTGTTAGAATGAATTACTCATGTAGTTGATACAAGCAACTGGGTTTGTATGTTTTTTTATCATTCTGTTTGTTGGCATATTCTTAGGTTAAGTAATTGGACTTCAGCTTTGAGTTTAATGTATATTTTCTTCATGCCCAGAAGATGTTTGACGGTAACTGATGGTTGGGGGCTTCATGGATTGATGCTTGTTTGACAATGCACTTTTTCTGGTGGCAAAATCTGCCATTGCTTTTATTATTTCAACTTTTACAATCAGGCAGCACAACCCACAAAACTTATGGTACGTCATCTTTCATTTTCCACTGCTTAAGCGTGTTATATTAACTCTATGGCTGAACTGGCTTGATTTATAGGCTATTTGTTTGATAAGAAAATTTAAGTGCCACATCTAGAACCTACAGGTCCCTTTAGTTAGGTTTATATATACTAACATGAGCCTGATTCCCGTTATTCTGTTTTCTTAAGAATTCTTGAACTGTGAAATACCACCAGCTGTTTTTTCATTCCCTTAAAACCCTTGGCTGTCTCTGTGCAGAAAGACAAGGCATGCATGAGGCGCCTCGAATTTGCTGATTAGTGTTCAATTGGCTGAAATCTTATTCATAATAATTTCGAAATTTTCATCCTAATGAAATGGAAGAGTGATTTCCATCGAATGATACTGAATTATTGATTTTGCCACTGCGGCTGAATGATTACTTCCTTGCAAGAGTGGACTAGGCACTCCTCAACAATTCATTTGGAGGATTGGAAGGTACCCATGCATGAGACAAGGAGCATGTCTCAATTGTTATGAACTTAAAAACCCAAGTGTTTTTTCTTTGTAAGCTTTCTCTCTCTAGTCTAATGATTGTGGTAAGCATACTCACTATATGTTTTGTACCTATTTGCTTAAGATTTTGGCCCCAAAAGAATAATGAAAAATAGAGCACATTTTATTGATATCGATAGGATACAGGGGTTTCATTGTCTGGATATATTACTAACAAACTGTGGAACCTTTTAGTTAAACAGAATTTAAATTATTAGGATGTAGCCACTGCATGGAATTACTCTGTGAACTGTAAATATTACAGGTTCAGTTACATTCTGAAACATTCATGGAAGGAGGTTACTGTGACTTGAGAGAATCTCCATCACAAAAGTAATGATCAGACACAAATCTGTTCTTGCTGAACACTTCTTTCTATGATCCATAAACTACATCTTCATTGACTATGCAAATAACTTTTATCTATTTCGCTCGGTCATGTAGATACCTAGTAATTGCCTAAAGATTTATTATGGTGACAATATTAGCTTACACCATGTCTTTGCATGACCTGCTGCATCTCAAGTTCATTCACTTGTAATCTTCTTACTCTATGTAACAGGAATAACCTCTTTTTTCAAGTTTCCCTTTTACTTAAGAGTGACACTAAAGTGGTTCACAATTGCTTTGATTAGCAAAATTATATAGTATGTTAATGTGTAAGTGTTGCCTCATCAAACATCTACATCCGTGCTGAATTTTGCAGCCTGTTTGACTACTTGTTGGTCTCATACAACGTTCATTGAGACATTAAATCTTCAAATTGAACAATTGTCGACTAGAATTAGAGAGATCCTTCATTTGCCTTTTCTTTTGTTTTATAATGATCTGCTATACTGCTATTAAGACTTTCACCAGTTTTTTAGTCTCAAAGGATGTTTTGTTAAATTTGGAAAGAAAATGATATCCTGGGATCTCATATTTCCACAGGATTCCTGAAATCTATGCACTTTCTTTTGCTCCAAATTTCTTTCCCCCAAACTCTCCAATTCAATTGCAAGAAAAGCACTGTAAATCAAAAAACAGGAGGATAGCAGCATCAGTTGATGGGGACAGTAGTGTACCAACGTTCACACCATCACAGCAAGCTGATGTTGAGAGACCGAGAAAACAGAGAGTAGCAGCTGTAGTTGGAGCTGTTGGTGAAGCTGTGCTTGTGATTGGCTTTGTGGCGCTCGTGTACATCTGCTTGATGCGTGTTAAAAGAAGAATAAGACGATCTGAAGCAGAATCTTCTGTACCATCTCCTGCTGGTAAGTTCACCCTCTGTTAGTATATGAAAAGAAAAAATGTAAATATTTTTCTTAATTGTTTGGATGGGATAGTGTGATGAGATGCTGGGTTCTCTTATTGATCATTTGAATCACACCAGGACAAGGGCAGAACGCAATCGCAATCGCATTTGCTAACTTTAAGGCATTCTCTGGATCAAAAACTTGGACAGTCTAACCTGTCAAAATTCACAAGAGAATCATGTGGGTTTTACAGTGATCAAAATTTCTTAAAATGGACAATAATAGGTTCAAGAGAATAAAAAAAAACAGATTTTGAGCTGCTCACCAGGTTTCTGTCGGAACTGCTTTCCAGAAATGGGTTGGATTTTAACTCTACTTTATGGTTTCCCTAACAGAATTTTCATATTTCCTTAATTTTCAATATATCTGGCAGTTAGGATCTGACAATTTTAGATAAATGGGGAAGTCTGAGTGAGGATAGCACTGCAGAAAGTTGGTCACACATGGTCTTGACTAGCGTTATTTCTAAGTGAATTCAGTACTTGTGTATTTAAAGGTATTTAAAGGGCTGTCAACCTAAGAACACTTCATTCCTTATCATGCTTCCAAAATGAAATTTATAATACCATCCAAGATAGTGAATGGATGCAAAAGTTTTGAATGATTTAGGATGGATTTGAGATAATACAGCCATTCCTCTTCTTCCTGCATAATGAATGTAAAAATTTTGAACGATTTAGGATGGATTTGAGACAATATAGCCATTCCTGTTCTTCCTGCATATCTTTTGAATATTGTGAAAATAAGGTCAAATCTGATTTTAGGTTTTCAACTAGCATCTACATGAGTATCTTTGCTGGTATAATTATGAACTCTAAATCCTGGATTTTACGACTTTGATGGAATATGAAAAATATCAAATTCAAATGAAGATTGTGCTCTAGCTACCAGGAAAACATTAGTAACAGGTTTTTGTTCCTTTTTCCATCAACAGTTGAGCTGGAAAGAGGAGCTTCCCCTTATTTTGGTTCTGTTTCTCCAATTGGTACACAAAATTTAAGGCAGTTAGCAATTTTGGAGCTGAAACTTGCTACAAAGAACTTCAGTGAAAGTAATATCATAGGTGAAGGTTCATTTGGTTTAGTTTATAAGGGATTGCTTCAAGATGGGTCTATTGTGGCAATCAAGGGGCATCTACATACACCAATCCAGAATTTTCTTCGTGAGGTAACTCTTGAACTTTGAAGGTCTTAATATCTTGCTTAGAATTGTACCAATGTTTATTGTGTTGTGGACGCATTTATTGGTAAGAGATATACTAGACGTATTCAGCAGGATAATTAGCTAATGTTTAGCTAAATAGAATTATAATAAAAGAAGGATTCTTATCTGTAGGATAAGGATCCTTAGAAATTAGCAGTCTTTCCCATTTTTATTATTTTCTATTTTTAAGTATTGTAAACCTCTATTTATGAGAGGTAACTGATTATTAATTAAAAAAAAAAAAAGAATTATTCCTAAACTACGAGATTGGAGCTCTCTCTAAACAAGGTCTAAGGTATCAACTCCCTTTGACGAGTTGAATATTTGTTCTTACAAAAATAGGTCGATCAAGAAACTAGAACAAGAGAATTGATCCCTTATTCCAGCAAGACTTAATTGAACATTGCCTGGTGACTCGATCTCAAACTCGGGACCATAATAACTTGGTATCAGAGCCAAACACCATGGGTGATCAAGGAGTATATGAGGAATTGAAGGCTCTTGTACAAACCGCTATATCATAATCTGAAGCTAGAATGGATCAGCGAATCCGCCAATTAACTCAACACTTGGAGGCTCTTCTTCAGCCTTCAAATCCGGCACGCAATAGCGAAGCGGACAGCAGAAAGGATAATCCCAGCACTGGGCAGATCAGTCGCATGGAGGAAAAACAGGAGTCTCAAGGGGCAAATACTGGATCTGGTATTGGCAGCAATAGTGGTAGCACTGTCCCACGCTTCACCAAGCTTGATTTCCCCACTTATGATGGGTCAGATGACCCTTTGATATGGCTTCATCGGTGTGAGCAATTTTTTGCCAACCAAAGGACACCTGCAGCAGACCAAGTAAGCCTGGCGGCTTTTCACATGTTGGGGGAAGCTCAATTATGGTATTACAGGTTGAAATAAGAAAAGCCAGACCTTTCTTGGGATAGATTCATGGAGTTTTGCACATTGTGTTTTGGGCCCCCGTTGCGAGGTAACACTTTAGGTGACTTAGTTAATTTAAAATAAGCAGGATTAGTAGAAGAATACCAACGACAGTTTCAAGGGATGTTGGCACGAGCAACCTCAGTCCGTAGTAGTCAGCAAGTGGACTTATTCACTGTTAGCCTCATTGACTCCATCCAATTGGATGTGGAAATGCAGCAACCAACCAACTTGGTCCAGGCCATGAGTTTGGCCCGAACCTTTGAAAGAAAAATACAACTTCCCATAAGCACTCGTCGTAACTTTGGGACAGCATCCATGATGGTCACCAAGGCTAATAAGTCAATAATTTCAAGCACCAAATCTAACACTAATCAGGGTAACATTGTTTCATCAAATTATAATAATGTTACTTCACCATTCATAAAGAAATTAACAAGGACAGAAATGGCAAAAAGGAGAGCTAAAGGCCTATGTTATAATTGTGATGATTTGTTTGTTCCAGGTCACCAGTACAAGAAACTCTTTTGGTTAGAAGTGGAGTATGACCAAGACTCACATACTCAAGAAGAAGATTCAGAACCAGCCATATCCATACATGCAATCACCGGAAGATATGATTCAAATACAATATAATTAAGGACTATTATTCATGACCAGCTCTTACTTAGTTTGGTTAATTCTGAGAGCACCCATAACTTCATCAGTTCCACTGTAGCAAATCGATTGGGGTTGACTATCCATTCTTCACCTTGTCTGACAGTTTCAGTGGCTAATGGAGAAAATGTTTTCAGTGCTGGCACATGCTTGGTGGTGCAACTTTTTATTGTTGAGTATTCATTTATTATTGACTTTCTTGTCATTCTTTTGGATGGTTTTGATCTTGTTTTAGGTATCAAATGGATGAAAACCTTGGGGCCAATTGTGTGGCATTTCTCAACCTTGACTATAAAATTCAATTTTGGTGAAACCTTCATAATACTGAGTGGCCAACGGGCACCCAATCAACTGCACTTGCACTCGTTTCAAGCCACCACTAGGCTCAAAGAAATGGAAAAATTGCTGGAAGAATTTGCTGATTTATTTCAGGAATCAAAGGGCTGCCACCGTTGCGAAATTGTGATCATCGCATATGTTTACAACCTACAACAAGACCTATAGTGGTTCAGCCTTATCGATACCCCCATTTGCAAAAAGATGAGATAGAATGGCAATGTGAGCAGATGTTACAACAGGGAATTATTGCCCTAATCGATCTCCCTTCTCTTCTCCGGTTTTGTTAGTACGCAAGCATGATGGAACATGGCAGTTTTGTGTTGATTATCGAGAACTCAATGCCAAAACCATCAAAGACAAATTTCCAATTCCAGTGGTAGAGGAATTATTGGATGAACTTCATGGGGCTCACTATTTCACTAAATTGGACCTTCGTTCTGGGTATCATCAAGTTCGTATGGACTCCCGAGATGTAGAAAAGACTGCCTTCCGTACTCATCATGGACATTTTGAGTTTCTCGTCATGCCATTTGGGCTGACCAATGCTTCCTCTACTTTTCAAGCATTGATGAACGAGGTATTTCGTAAACACTTTCATCATTTTGTCCTTATGTTTTTCGATGATATCTTAATTTATAGCACAACATGGGAGGAACACTTATTACACCTGAAAATTGTTTTTGGCTTATTGCGAACTCACCATCTTTATTTAAAAAAATCCTAATGTTCTTTTGGTGAGACACAAGTCGCATATTTGGGCCATATCATTTCAGCTGTCGGTGTGTCTGTTGACCCTATAAAAATTCAGGCTGTATCGAGTTGGCCTCAACCACAATCCATCACTACCTTACGAAGGTTTCTTGGGCTTACGAAGGTTTCTTGGGTTGGCTGGTTATTATCGGAAATTCATCAAGAGTTATAGCCAACTTGTTGCCCCATTGACTAGTATGCTTAAACGAAATGCCTTTCAATGGACCGAACCTGCAGTGGCTTCTTTTGAGGCTCTTAAACAGGCTTTGATAAATGCTTTAGTGTTGCAGATGCTAAATTTTGAGGACACTTTTATAGTCGAATGTGATGCATCTGGAGGGGGAATTGGGTCTGTCCTACAACAACAAGAGCATCTAATTGCCTTCTTTAGCCGTCATTTGTCAGACAAACACCTCAAATTGGTTGCCTATGAGCGAAAATTGATTGGGTTGGCTAAAGTCGTTTAATATTGGCGCGGGGTCATGCATTTCTTATTCAAACAGACCATTACAGCCTTAAATACTTGCTGGAACAGAAGTTAACCACCTCCCCACAACAGCATTGGCTTAGCAAACTCATGGGGTTCAACTTTCAGGTGGCATATAAACCTGGACGCTTGAATGCAGATGCAGATGCCTTGTCAGGGCGAAAGGAGAGTGATGGTTTCATTTGTGCAATCATAATCCCCCACGTGCCATTATTTGATAAGATCCGAGCTGAAATACAAAATTCAAATTTTTTTCCCAAGACATTGTGTCCAAGATCAGTTTCGGAGAGTTGGGTATTCTATGGGTTTTCAGAGATGGCCTCATTTTCTATAAGGATCGCGTCTATTTGTTGCCTACCTCTACCATCGTGGATTCCATCTTGTCTAGTGTCTATGATAGCACTCATGAAGGGGTGTAAAAGACTCTACAACGCATCAGTATGGATTTCTATTGGGCTAGAATGAGACAAACAGTCTATGATTATATTACTTCTTACCAGGTTTGCCAAAGAAACAAGGCTGCACATTTAAGTCCAGCAGGTTTACTTCAACCTCTAGCGTTGCCATCTCAAGTTGGGCTGATCTTTCTATGGATTTCATTGATGGACTACCAAAATCACATGGGAAAACAGTCCTATTGGTAGTAGTTGATCGTTTTTCCAAGTTTGGCCA
>JAVXUL010000008.1:12532642-12546267 GCA_035590515.1 Trichilia minutiflora | reverse complement strand
TCAATAATTGCAAGTGTTAGGACGTCAGGGTTCATCTATTAAGAATTATAATTATGAAATTAAGAACAATATAGTTTTAAATGTCTTAACTAATTTATCATATTAATTTTTTATCGAAATATTAACATAGTACTTAACCAATAATGATTATCGGTCAGTTTCTCAATTATTAATTAAACCTATTAATATCAAGGTTAACTTAAGAATATCACAAATAACTAAATATATCTCTTTATTTAATTTTTTATATTTGTTTTTCTAGTATATGATTTATATTTCATATAAACCAGTTGACAAACTTTAAAATTATTCTTATGGTGATCAGGTACAAGAATACAATTAATTCAAAGAAAACAAATCAAAACATTAAGATATGAAAAATTAAATCTATTAATCTACCATTTAAATAATATAAAATAATCCCTACATAGGTTATAACTTTAAACCCTAACAAAAAGTTTAACTACTCTTAAACGTAATGAAAACTAAATTAATAAATAAAAGTTTAAATTAGAAATAACAAAAAAAAGAAGAAAAGAAAAACTCCAAATGCTTGATTTTCGCTGAGTTATAGTTGTTAAGAGGCTTCAAATTCAGTAAAAGATCCCAAAATATAAAAAAAAAAAATTTATATAGTTTTCAAGGTCTAAAAGTTTTAATTCTAATTAAATTAGGAAAATAATTCTTTCTAATTTTAAAATCCTAATAAAATTCGACTTCCTACAAATTTATTCTTAAAATACAAATATTTATAATTAATATAGAATTATTTCATTTAAACCCAAAATAAGACAAATTAACATAAGTACAACCGTAACATATCCAATTATCCTATAAAAATTTGGCCTATCAACGAGGGCCTATGTATTCCCATATCCTTCATTGCTCCCCTATTTATTATGGATGATGTAATTCCCACATCATTTTTGTGTAATAGCTCATCATTTAATTAAGAAACGCCCGCAAAATTTAAAAATTATAATATTTTAGTAATTCATATAATAATAATAAAAATTTATTATAAATAACAATAATATTTTTATATTTTATTAATCATACAAATTTTAAATAAAAGTTTAATTGTCAATAATTATTTATATTTGACATTTCTTTAATAGGTTATCATATTTAAATATTTATTAATAAATTTTTTATAAAAATTACAAAGAAATAAAAATTATTTTTTCTTAAATAAATTTTTCATTGTTTATTTTCTTCTCTAGTCACTTCAACACATTATGTGTACTAAAAATATATTTTAATTTAGAAAAATATTTGAGCTGAATAAAAATATAGTATAAAAAAAATTTTCAATAAAAATAATAATTATTTATTTTTAAATTATTTTATGAAGCATAAAATTTTAGTTATTAAAAATTAATTTTGGTATTACTTTTATAATTTATTATAAATAATTATTGATAGATATTTAAATATGATAAACTACAAACAATATGAGCATAAACAACTACCACTGATTTAACTTTACTTAAAAATTATGCAATTAAAAAATATAGAAATATAATATTTTTTATTTATTTTATTATTATATAAACTAATTTATAAAATATTATAATTTTTAAACTTTTGTTAATCTTTGTTAATTCAAAAAAATGCGGTAAACATATCACTATCCTTTATTATTTTAAATATGTTTTCGTTGAGAAATTTGGGAAATAGTTTTCCACTTCTTGAAAGTATGGATCCAAATTTTTGACCAAAGAAAAAAAATGAATCTAAAGTTTTTGTAAATCCTTAACTATAAGATTAGTAATACAAAACATAATATTATGAATTTGAGCTTTCGATAAGCCTCTCTAATTCTCATATCAACAATAGAAGGTTTTTATTTTTATAAATATCCTCAAAGTTATCAAGTTACAAGTTAAATGGAATTGGCATGTATCATACTTCAACTAAGTCTTATGACTTTGGGAGGCCTTCTGCTAAAACTTGTGAAACCCTAAAGCCCATTAATTGAAACAAATATCTTGTTTTACATGTTAAATGTGCCGGAGACAGAGGTCACTATTCACAAATCACAGCACAAACTTGCGAAGAGAAACAGGTAGCTCACCTGGAATGTGTTAATGATACGAGAAATGGCGTGACGGGTTGGCATGATTTTAATTCTAAGAGCGTGGGGATGTGGGAATGAATGACGCATTGATTTCAGAATTCGGTTCTACTTATAAGCATGCATGCTTATGCTTACCACTACTACATCAACTGACCTACTTCGCAATTGCATTAATAATACTCAAAGGCAGCCCACCATTATAATTACATTGCATCAAACATGCCTTATATATATATATATATAAACACATTATTCTTTGTTCATACTCCCAAGGTAACAAATTCTACTCATGCTTACATTACTTCTCCCACGTACAAAGAATGTAAAGATAAAACCCAGATAATTAACATTATTTAAAAATTATTCGACTATAATAAGATTAGATGTATGTAGAGGCTTGTTTCTAATTTATGTACTTGTAATAAAATTATGTTTATGTAAATGGTGAGATTAAGTGTATGATTTTCCACTCGTTTAGATGGATAAATTTTGGTTTCAGCAGACATCACTGCTAGTATTCCACTCCACATACCAAATACAAATATGATTGTAAATACATATAAATAATCATAAATAAATGGGATTAAGTATATGATTAATAAACTAATGAGGGCTATGACCCTACTTGGGTGTTTGATAAGTCACTCGAGTCAAAGAAAATACACTATTTCAAGAGCTGTATAGGTACACCAAATCAGATTATTAAAACTTGAATGACTATTATAACCCTAAACTTATTTACCATCACAAAATATCTTTCAAAAAATCAACATAAGTGGTCTCAAATATTCAGAATTTCTCGTAACCCTGAAATGAAAATGCTTGCAAGAAAATAAAATTAACCTTGGTATCTTTTTGAGAATCATTTCATCTTGGAGTGAAGGATAATTTTATAGCTAATATACACATATTGTAGCCTAGATTGACCTTAACAAGGGTAATTAGGGGAGTCCAGGAATGTCAATCCAATATGGGGGAGAAATCATTCCCATCATTTTGTTCTTACTTTTCTAAAATCTTTTTCAAGAACAAAATTCTATCCTGAGCAACAACCACATCCCAAGAAACTATAAATGTCACTCAAACCGACACAAATATTTACACTCGAAGTCACTTTCTGCCTTTCTCTTGAAGTCGGTTATTCTACAGCAAAACAAGTGAAATCACCATGAATCAATTAGCTTCCCTTTTGTTCATCTTCTCTTCTGTTGTCATTTTCTCGATTGCTAGAGCTCAAGAAAGAGCTCCTCATGGCCTAGCTAATCAAAATCCTGTAACACTCCCAACATCAGCAGTCGAATTCTTCCATCCTAAAAAACCACCACCCCAAACCAAAGACCCTTGTGCTTCATCAAAATGTTCTCCATTACCTGTAGCAGCTCGAGTTGAAGCTACTAAAGCATATCAAAGTAGAATGCCAACAACATCACAGAAAAGCAGAAGTAGACTTACTGCTGGCGGCGTTGCCGGCATTGTGCTTGGTTCTGCATTGGTTGTCGTTTTGGCATTGGGTGCATACTATGTAGTGATCACACGTCGAGCCAATGTGAATCGAGAAAATTCAATTCAACCAAATGTTTGATGAAATCTCAGTTATAAGCTTGATGACACCGAGAGCAAAAGCTTACATCTCCCTTCCCTTCTTATTCTAATCAATTTCTCATATCTAACTTCCTTTTTGGTTTTTCTTTTTGAAATTTTTTGTTTTGGTTGTGCAATGCATCTATGATTTTATTAGTGATTGGTTTGTATGCCACTTTAAAATGAAGCGAGTGATTATTGTGCTAAGATGGTTAATTGATGCGTCAACCTGGCAGGTTTGAGGTAACAAACATATATTAGTGGATCGATTCAATATTATCATTGCAAGCAGTGGGAGTGGAAGACTGAAGACTGCAGGTCCTTGGAGTCAAAGAAAAGATATGAGAAACAATAATCACAGACATTGAAAACTATGAGGATTAATTAAAGAAAGATGAGCTTCATTAAGAAAACAAACGGTTAATGGGCTTCTGACAACAAAACTAAGACTGTAGCACCAATGCTGGATTACTAATGAAACCCATGAGAGTAGTAACCAGGAAAGTGGTTCATTTCTTTTCTGCCATATTAATCTGCAAGTACAAATTGCGACAGTAATAATACCCATGTAACAAATACGATCCATTTATGTGCATATGCATTGGCGTTACCATTTCTTAAGCTAAATGATAAAAAAGGTACTCTAAATGCAATCTTACAAATCAAATGTTTGCGTTAGACTAATTAAGAAGCATTTGATTCGTTCGGTATATTATCTTGTTAGGTATTGAGACCATCACGACTCAAATCTTATTTGTTTTACTCTGAAGGCACTTCTCCGAAGCTGAATTCAAAAGACATTCGTCATACTTTACCAACACCCCAACCTAAATCTAATATGTATCCTGTCCACTATATTTATCAGGTAAATTTCACGAAACTAATTAATCGTCTACTGCATACATCAAGTCAAGTGCAATGAAAGATAACGTAATCAAAATTGACTAAAGATTTGGCTGAATCATGATTGCCAAATAGCCAAAAAGATAATTTGCTTCCAGGGAATCAGATAAAAAAGGGCCATAGAGAATAAGAAGAAAGAATTCCAAATACTAAGGCGGATACAATTTCAAGAAAATCAATATTCAATAACAGGACATTGTGTTATATAGATTCATACATATCCAAGGATGCATGCCTGTTTCATAATTCAAAACATGAAGATGTGAATCGGAGAAGACGCTGCAAGTGTATCTGTCACGATAGACACACATACAAACATTGTGGACTGATTCCAGCGCTACTACCATCTACGAGAACCAGTTGATTCAATCACAGGTCCAAATGTCTGGTCAACAGCCTTGTTCCATAATTGTGCAAACTCTGATCGAGTTTTCTTGGCAGATATGGGCTCTCTTTTCTGGAAGAAGTTCAAACTAAAAACTATCAGAAGATAATGCAATGCACCAAAAATAAGGATCTTAAATTTTCAATGAAAAATTATGGTTGTGTTGCTCGTTCTTGATAATTAATGACACCCTCATTTTGTCATCCATATGTTTCAGTTGAAATATAAATTACCATTGTCGTAGTAATACTGGTGAAAAGATTCAACACCAACCATTAACAGTCATGATAATATCTTAATCAGTAATACTACCAGCAAGTTCTGTGGAAATCGATATTTATAATCTAGAGGTGTATGTGTGCTGCAAGGGTTACTACAATGCAAACAGAGGAGCTAGTCCATTTAAAAAATTCAAATTCTTGTAGAAAGATTAGATTCCAATGCTCTGCTAGGGCATTGTCCTACTTAAAATCTCACTTGACCGCATGAAGCTATTGTATATTCTTAACCCAAGGATTGCTTGATGCACAAATTCAAATTCAGCTGATTTTGAGATTTCCTGTCTAACACTTCAAGATGAAGGAGAGGTGCCCAATTTTGGGAATTTTTGCCAGGTGAAGAAGCATTAGGCCATTTTGGAAAAGTCTACTAAACTCACATTGATACTCTCATCAACAATGTTTTGGAAAGCTAAAACTTCTTGAAACAGTGATATGAACAATTTATAAAGTTGAGAACAGCAAGTATTAGAGGTAAGCTCAAATAGGAATGTGCATAAGTAGGCAATAAACTCCGGAAGCAATTGTCGAACATAAGAAAATATCAATTCTTATATTTATCAAGTAACTGATCCCTTCCAAACTCGTATTATTTGAAAATTTGGAATCTTAAATGCCGAACTCATAGATCATGAAGAGCCATAAGATAATTGATAAATTCATAAGAGAGTTTTCTCATGCAAATAGAAATGTAACAACTCTCTAACAAGAATGGTAAAATCTTAAATATACCCGACTGTTTATTCTAAAATCATTAAAGCAAACAATCAAAATTTCTCAAATTCTTCTTCACCCATGGTTATCTTAGGGTTGAGAAGGTAAAGCCCCAAGAGGGTACTAAGATGTGAACAAAACAAAAATGAAATGGTAAATAAAAGGATTTAAAAAACAACTATAACAACTACGATAATTTGCATGCAATAAACCCTCCTTGAAGTAAAAACTAATGTAGGTGGACTGATACCACACAGAACTTGTCCTTTTCTCATTTACTTTTTCCAATGGAACCAAAGAAAAGCCAATCATATACTATGTTGTCATGAGATATGCATAAGATTTGATCTTGCGCTGTAGATATGACTAACAACAAAGAAGTAATCCAACATAATATCAATCGAAGTTGCATAGATAGATAGATAGATAGATAGATGGATAGATGGATGGATAGATATAGAGAGAGAGATTACATTAAAGTAGATAACGGAAAAGAAGGCTATTGACAAAGTAACGAAGAAAAAAAAAATAATAATAAACTTAAGGCAATTAGCAAAAATCTGCCAATATAAAACCTGCCCAGCCTTGAAGACAGGAGCAGAAAATCTGCTTCCACTGAAATGAGAAAGCTCAACACTTCATTTTTCATATATCCTGAAGGCAGACAGAGTCCAAGATTAATTTGGTCGACAATCAGGGCTACTTTTGGGTAATGGTTGGTCCCTCCAAGTAGACCCCTGGACTACCAAGTTCTTATTTCTAAAGGACCAACGATGTTAAGGGGTAAATATGAGTCCATTCACAGAAATTTAGACATACATTCACTTCAAAAATTCTTATTTTTAATCAACAAGACCCTCTTTCTCTTATTTCCATCAGCACATCTTTCATTCCTCACATCTAAAACTTAGCTTTCTAACCATTTTTTGTACTCCCTCAAGTGAAGATGGACCATGCGCCATCACAAAACGAACATACATGATAAATTGATGATATATCAAACCGCTAAACAGCCAGCCTTGATACTACTTTCACAAGACTCATTACACTTGCCCAACACAACAAAATTATTCAAGCTGCCTCAACATATCCTATTCCTATATGGCTTAGATACTCTAATTCATCAGATATATAAATGCTTTAATCTTATCAATCAGGATTACCGACATTAAAATCTCAAATATATATCCTATTCGTAAGAGTAAAATGCATCCCAAACAGTAAACATAATGAAATTGGGAATTTTATATATATATACATACGCACATATATAATATAAAACAAAGGAATTCTCACCACGAGTCAAACTATTTTATCATAAACCGGTCAAATACACAAAATCAAGAGATTGTAATGATAGTATTAAAAAATCAACCTTGGATATGGAAATAACCTCAGACTGGTTATCCGAAATGGATTTATATATGTATTTCCGTTGCTCAAAGACAAAAATTCCTGTTATAGCACATCCCAGGGTAAAGCCCAGCAAACGTTCCTACATTTCCCGTAATTTAAACAACAGAAAATAATGGATCAGAATAAAAAGAACCCTAAAAGATTATTCAAATCATTGCAGAGGATCGCTGAGATAAGAATGGAGTGAGGATGATCACCTGAGCAAGAACGCTAATCATGGTTTGATAGTATTACTATTAGAGTTGGACATGGACAGGAAGAGGGAAGGAAAAACTGTGTTTAGTTTCCATTGCGGATGATGCCAGAGCTGCAAACAAAGTAGTGGGCCGAGTTACCCTACCGGAATCGGACATACAGGCCCAATAGGAATGGACGATTTCGGACTCAATTGAAATTTATTTTAAAAATATATTTTTTGAGAACAAAAAAATGTTTTTAATAGTATATATTAAAAATAAAACTTTAAAATTAAAAATAATCAAAGTAATTGTTTTGAGTATAAAGTTATAAAATTAATTTTAAAAATTTTGAAAAATAATGAAAAAATTATATTTACTTTTTAGTTAAAATTTGAAAAAAAATGTTTTAATTCAAAAATAAATTTTATAAAACATAAAAACCAAACATATTTTTTAAAAATTATTTTTAAAACAAAAAATGATTTTAAAAAATGTAACCAAAAGCATTCTAATTTTTCTTTTAGTGCTAACACATTGGACAGAAGTTAAACAATATCTCCCTATCAATTTTAATATATGAAAAAAAAATGATCTCTATATTTCTTAGTAATCAATCCCAACTAAAGTCTAATTAAAAAATGAGTATTAAGGATCTCAAATAATTATTTTAAGTTATATTAAATAATAATGTGACTTTTATTAATTGAATAATATATTTTATAATTTTTAAAATAATTAATTATTGTAAATATAAGTTAATTTGAAAATACATAAAGAGGGGTTAGCTCAATAAATAAAATAGACATGATAAATGGATTAGTCCATAAAAATGAGGTTTTTTATAAATTAATGTACCACATCATATTAAATTTGACATAAAAATAAAGGTACGATATAATTCATGAAATACGGTACATATAAGTCATGTCTTATTGGACAATCATATTGAATCAATGGATCAAGCTTACAGACTAAATGCATGAATCAAAAAATTATTTTAATAATAATATATTATTATTTTATTAATAATTTATTATTATTATTATTATTTTGATATTATTTATGGGCAGGATAGGGTTTGATACAGTCTATCATATATTTATGTCAAGCTTTTAACCCTTTTACGGGCTCATATTAGACCTAACTTATGAGCATAATCTTTCGAGCTGACAAGATTCTTTTAACAAATTAAATTATATTAGATTTTCATTATTTACAGTCGAAATCATGTTGGATTAAGCCAACCAATCCATTTGTCACCTCTAAAATAGAATAAATACAAATAAAAGAGAATTTAAACAAAATTTTATATGGGATCAACGGGTCATATTATTTTGGTCGGTTAATGAATTCTGATTTATACTTTAAATTTATTAATCATGAGAATAATAATTACAAATTAGATAATTTTATTAAAACATTCTAATAAAGATGACAGTGGTTCTAAAAAATGAAGTTAAAAATATCAAAATTTTAATAATTTTATTAGAGAAAAATTGTGAAAAAATAAATAATTCCAAATAAAAATGGCATGCACCAAGCACAGTATACATCTATTAATCATTTTTTTTATATATCTTTCTGCCCAAAGAGTAGTTAGTTTTAAATTAATTTTTTTTTTTAAAGTTTTTTATTCATGTTAATGGTCAACTTATGGAAGTGATATTGGGGACAAAATTAATAATCGGTGCAGAAATTCTAAGGTGATTTGTTTATTACGCAGGGAGCATTTCTACTCTACGTATCGTATCCAATGGGTTCTGTAATTCTTATTTCTTTTCCACAACACCAAATTTTGCCGTCCCACATTTTCATTAATTATCAATACCAGGTATTATGAATTATGATAAGCCGGTAAGTTAGCTTCCCTTTGTTTTTGACTTTTTAGTCTTCCCTTTCCTTCATGTTGAAATGTAAAAGGTATAAGTATAATGGCATGGTGCGTGTTCCTGTGAAGGGAGCCAACCTGTCTTATGTACTGCTGCCTGTCGCATTCACAGGCTCTCTTTTCTTCTTCTTCTCATGTGAATGTGACTGCTAGCCCTAGCTCATTCAAACTTTGAAAATGGTCCTTATTGACATTTGACAGTGACTCTTATATCAATTGTGTCCCCAAGGGCATTATAGGAGGAAGCATCAATGACCTCTGCGTCATGTTGGTGATCAGTGTATGAGGATTTTTTTTCTGAGATTATTATTCTTTAATTGAATGGGTTAATAGCATTGCATTGGCCAGACATTTTCACGAACATGGTCCATGAGAATTTAGAAATGGCAATATAGTCATTATAGGAGAGCAAGGCCAATCGCAACGCATCTGAAAAAGCCGGAAAAGCAAACTTCGTTTGGAAGAACAATAGTTGGTTTTTGTCTCATAGTAAAATTGTGTTCCACTTGAAAGATTTGTGTGTTGCATTAAATGTATGTACGTGTCGCTAGTTGCTTTGGTTTTCAAACAAGTCTTCGTTCTGAAAGGAAACGTGGCCTCTGCGAACTGTAAAAGCTTCATTATCTAGTAAGCTCAACAAAATGTTGATTTGTTCTTGTTCTTTATATTATGATGGCTCTCTTAAGATTCACTGTTTGCAGCAGGCAAGCAGAGCCAGAGACAGCTGTACTCTTTCGAATTATTTATTTTATTTTGCTGCTGGGTATTGGCTATCGAGTTTGAGTGGTGGGCACTTCATACTTGCATGTTAGTCCATATATACATGCTGTCAATGGTGACTTCTCTTTAAAACTGTTGCCTAGAGTAACTGTTTCGAAAGCATGTTATGTCATTACTTTTATTTGCATTTGCTTTGTCTTGAATCAATTTGTATGGAATTTAAAAATCTTTACTTTGGCTGTAAAAGCAGAAAAGTCCTTTTCATCTCCATAATGTTGAGAATCTTTTGTCTGGATTTTCTCTAGTTGAATTTTTGCTCCATAGTGAAACCTTATGAAAATATTTGGAGTTTCTTCGCTTTCAGAGGATTTTAAAGTTATCTCTGAATGTTATCTGTGAGAATTCTTGCCATGGATCTTATATCTTGTACTCCAAAACTCGTCATAAGACACAAATCATTTGTTTGCTTAACTAATTTCTGTGCGTGGATTAGCAGGATAGGATTTTTCTCGGATTGGAGGCATCAGCTTTATGAGACTCCTCAGCGAATCTTTCGGGATTTGGAATTTGATTTTTCTGTTAAAGAAGACTTTTGTGGGGTTTTAGACGTTTAGTCAAACCACCGATGCCTCTGTCCATTTCAACAAAGACAGCATCTTATATGCCTTCCACATCCATTCTTTTTCTTAGCTTAGCTGGAATTCTGGGTGAGAAAAGCTTTGATTCAATCAGTTCGTGTCCTCTGGGACATAATGTCCTCTAATATTAACTTTCTAAGTACTTATCCAGCTAATTGATTCTAAGTTTGAATTCATAGAAACTAACTTGAAATTTGTGCTATATGAGTTCCACTATTCTTTCATCACTTACAGAGTGAAGGATTTCCCTGTCTTGGTTCTTATTAAAACTTCATCCCTTTTATTAGTAAGTCTAGTCATGAAACTCGCCCATCTGTTTACTGTTAAGAGTCTAATTCTGCAAAAAATTATTTCTGTTTCCACCTTGTTAGCTTGTTGAGTATCATGCTATGAAGTTATTCTGACATTTTTGTAATAGCAAATCTGTTGTCAATTCCATGTTTTCTGACCTGTCACCACTCACAGAAACTCTTTATTTCAAAAAGTGGGTTGTGTTGTTAAAAAGAATTACTCATGTAGGTGATACAAGCAACTACGTTTGTATGTCTTTTATCATTCTGTTTGCTGGAATATTCTGTAGGTGAAGTAATTGGCCTTAAGCTGTGAGCTTAATGTATATTTTCTTCATGCCCAGAAGATATTTGATGGTAACTGATAGTTGGGGGACTCCATGGATTGATGGTTGTTTGACAATGCCCTTTTTCTGGTTTCAAAAGCTGCCACTGCTTTTATTAATTCCACTCTTACAATCAGGCAGCACAAACCAAAAAACTTGTGGTATGTCATCTTTCATTTTCCCCTAGTAGAATATGATTCTTCTTAGGATATTTGCTAACTTAAGCATGTTATATTAACTCTATAGCTGGACTGACTTGATTTATAATCTATTTGTTTGACAAGAAATTTTAATTGCCGTATCTAGAACCTATAGGTCTCTTTAGTTAGGTTTATATATACTAACATGAGCCTGATTCCCCTTATTCTGTTTTATTAAGTGTTCTTAACCTGTAAGTAAGCTGGCTTGAATCTGCTGATTAGTGATCAATTGGCTGAAATATTTCTCAGTAATAATTTTGAAATTTTCATCCTAATGAAATGGAAGAGTGATTGATTTCCATCAAATGATACTGAATCTTTGATTTTGGCCCTGCAGCTGAAGCATTACTTGCTTGCAAGAGTGGACTAGGCACTCCTCGACAATCCAGTTGGAGGATTTTGAGGTACCCATGCATAAGACAACGAGCATGTCTCAATTGTTATGAACTAAAAGACCCAGGTGTTTTTGCTATATGTTTTGTACCTATTTGCTTAAGTCTTTGGGCCCCAAGGAATAATTATTATAGAGCATATTGATATCGATCGGATACAGGTGTTTCATGGCCCGGATATAGTACTGACAACTGTGCAATCTATTAATAAAACAGAAATTCATTCTTCTTTTCTTCTTTGGACCAGTCAATCAAATATGTAGCCACTACATGGAATTACTCTGAACTGTAAAATTCAGTTTTAGTTACATTCTGAAACATTCGTGACTTGAGAGAATCTCCATCACAAAAGTAATGATCAGGCACAAATCTGTTCTCGCTGAACACATCTTTCTATGGTAACAATATTAGCTTAAACCATTTCTTTGCATGAGCTGCTCAATCACTTGTAATCTTCTTCCTCTTATGTAACTGGACTAACCTTTTCTTCAGAGTTTCTCTTTTACTTTGAAAGAGATATAGTGACATTTAAAAGGTTCTCAATTGCTTTCATTAGCAAAGTTATATAGTGCATTAATATGTAAGTGTTGCCTCATCAAACATCTACATCTTTGCTGCATTTGGCAGCCTGTTTGACTAAAATGTTCATTAGAACATTAAATCTTTGAATTGAACAATTATTGACTGGAATTAGAGAGACCCTTCATTTACCTTTTCTTTTGTTTTATAATCATCTGCTATACTCCTATTAAGACTCACTGGTTTTTTAGTCTCAAAGGATGTTTTGTTAAATTTAAAAAGAAAATGATATCCTAGGATCTCATACTTCCACAGGATTCCTGAAATCTGTGCACTCTCTTTTGCTCCAAATTTCTTTCCCCCAAATTCTCCAATTCAATTTCAAGAAAAGCGCTGTAAATCGAAAAACAGGAGGATAGTAGCATCAGTTGATGGGGACAGTAGTGTTCCAACATTCACACCATCACAGCAAGGTGATGTTGAGAGACCTAGAAAACAGAGAGTAGCTGCTGTAGTTGGTGGCGTTGGTGCAGCTGTGCTTGTGATTGGCTTTGTGCTGCTCGTGTACATCTGCTTGATGCGTGTTAAGAGAAGAATAAGGCGATCTGAAGGAGAATCTTCTGTATCATCTCCTGCTGGTAAGTGATCTGTTACCATATGAAAAGAAAAAATGTAAATATTTTTTTGTAGTTGTTTGCATGGAATATTGAGATGAGATGCTGGGTTGTTTTATTGATAATTTGATCCTGGTTAACCCACACATTCCCCTTGTTCAGTCACATCAGGACAAGGGCAACACCCAATCACATCTACTAACTTCAAGGCATTCTGTGAATCAAAAACTTGGACAGCCTAACCTTTCAAATTCATAAGAGAATGATTCACAGTGCTCAAAAGTTACTCAAAATGAACGCTTTACACATTTAAAAGGTTCAAGGGAACTGAAAGAGATCGATTTTGAACTCTCAACAGGTCTATGTCGGAGCTGCTTTCCAAATATGGGTTGGATTTAACAAAATAGCTCTACGTTATGGTTTCCCTAATAGGATTTCATGTTTCCTTAACTTTCTATATATATGGCAGTTAGGATTTGACAATTTTGGATAAATGGGGGGG
>JAVXUL010000008.1:12495926-12515639 GCA_035590515.1 Trichilia minutiflora | reverse complement strand
TACCCTTGGAAGCTTGGGGGAGACTTCAAGCTTGAGGAAAACACTCACTTGGGTAACAAAATCTAACCCTAATTGCTATGTTATCAATATGTTTTGATAAATGCATAAAACATGAAAAATATGGCATAATAGATCCTTAGGGTATTTGATGAAATTCCCACCACACTTTGAAGGATAGAACTCCCTATGAGATTTTACTTAGGAAGAAACCAACATATGAGCATTTAAGAAACTTCAGATGCCTTTGTTATAGTCATGTAAACAATAAACCTCGTAATAAGTTTGCTCTTCGTGCTAAATCAAGAATTTTTATTAGATATCTTAATGGGTAGAAAGGGTATATGATATATGATCTCAAAAGCAAAAGGATTTACGTTTTCAGATATGTTAAATTCCAAGAGGAAGTCTATCCTTATACCAAGTCCATTTTGAGAGAATCAAGATAACTAGGCAATGAATACCCAGGTGCTGGTTATATTCCCTTGAGTACTGACTTATGCATTGATCCTGTTAAAGAGCTAGTTATACATTCCATCATAACTGAGTCAATTTCGCCAGATATTGAGGTTAGGACAGATGAATCATCATCAAGTTAGCACTCTTTCTAGCAAAAGGCAACGACAAATATCTTATTCCCTATCAGGTTATTAGTATATCTTACCTCTATCTCTTTCTCCCGTAGAGAATAATACGCTTTCATCCTCTCCTTCGGTTAACTCGATAATATATCCTTTATCCAATTATATTTTATACTCCAGTTTTCTTTTAATCATATTGCTTTCTTATTGGCCATCTCATCCAATGATGAGCCGAAGTTCTTTTCTCAAGTAGTCAAATACAAGCATTGAAGGCTTCAATAACAAAGAAAATTATTGCTTTAAAGGAAAATCAAACCTGGACTTTGGAATTACTACCCCCTGAAAAAGAGCCATAGATTTCAAATGGGTCTATAAAATCAAATATAGATCAGATAAAAGCATTAAACACTACAAAGTGCGTCTCATTGAAAAAGGTTATACTCTAATTGAGAGAGTGGATTTTCATGAGACTTTTGCCCCCGTTACAAAGTTAGTCCCTATTCGTTGCTTGTTGACAATTACTTCAGTAAAAAATTAAAAAATACATCAATTAAATATGAACAACACCTTTTTAATTGGCAATTTAGAGGAAGAAGTGTACATGAAAATTCCACAAGGGTTTGCTAAAAAGAGAGAGTAATGTGCTAATAGATTAAGAAAATCTCTCTATGATCTTCGTCAAATGTCTAGAAATTGGTATCAAAAATTTACTACTATTCTTCTTGCTATTGGTTTTTGGCAATCTACTGTAGATTATTCTTTGTTCATTGTCACTCATGGAGGTTCTTTTATTGTCATTCTTGTTTATGTCGATGATGTCATTATCACATTGACAGATTCATATCGTATTTGGAAGTTAAAGACTTACTTAGATGAAAATTTTCACATCAAAAATCTTAGGAAGCTTAAGTATTTTCTAGGGATTGAGGTGGCACATTCTCTAGAAGGGATATTTTTGAGCCAACGTAAATATGTTCTTGACATCTTGACTAAATTTGGTCAGATTGAATGCAAACCAGCTTCTTTGCAATGGAATAGCAACATAAGCTTTTCAATGATTCCGATAAAATTTGTAAAAATCTGAAAGAATATCATCGGCTAGTGAGTCGATTATTGTATCTCAATATTACACGTTGAGACATCAGCTATGTAGTTCATATTCTTAGTCAACTTATACATGACTCACAACAACCTCAGGTTGATACTGCCTATAGGGTACTTCGTTATTTGAAAAGGTCACTAGGTCAAGGTATTTTACTTCCTTCAAATAATACCTTATCTTTGCATGGATTTTGTGATGCAGATTAGGCAGGATACCCCATAACATACAAGTCAACTACTGGTTACATCATATTTCTTGGTTCTTCACTGGTTTTATGACGTGCTAAGAAATAAACAGTGGTTTTTCGCTCTTCTACAGAAGTAAAATATCGAGCAATGATAACCACCACTAGTGAGATTATTTGGCTCAAATAGCTTTTACAAGATCTTCAAGTATCGTGTCCAACTAAAATTCTCTTGTTTTGTGATAATCGAGTGGCTATTCACATTGCAACAAACCCTGTATTCTATGAGTGAACAAATCACATCGAGATAGATTACCATTTTATCCAACAACATATTCAGTCATAAACCATTACCACTAAATTAATTTTTTTCACAAGATCAGTTGGTAAACATCTGCACTAAAGCTCTTGGACATGATCAATTTCATCAACTACTTAGCAAGTTGGGCATTTCTAAGCTTCATACTCCAACTTGAAGGGGAGTATTGGAGGATCTTTTATTTTCATGTATATTTTGTATCAAATCATTGACTTGATCTTTACCATTGTAATCATAAGAATTATTGATAGGCTGTGATTAGTTACAATTGCTAATATTTAGGAATAATATTATATGTTTTACTGCATATAAACTTATATTGAGTGCCCTGAATGTAATGTAAGAAACAATTTCTATTTTAATTGCCTTTTTGTTTCTCAAATCTTACAGAGGTTGTGAGATTCTAATTTTTATGAGCATTTCAGACAATACTCTTCATTTTTATATTGGCCTGATGTTGATAGACTAGCCTCATAGTTCATACCTCATGGGATTTGAGTTCCCGTATAGGTGAAGGTGTTTGAATAATATACATCAATTAAGTGCTTTATTCGTGGTGTCAGAAGCACGATCTTATGCTTAATAGGTATAAGATTTGTTGCTTTTAGTCTTTGTTGCTTGTAGGGTTCCCCTTGATTGGATTGGGCTTCCGAGGTCTGACTTGGAGGTACACCCATCCGGAATTCTTTTCGAGATTCTTCTTGAGCACGAATATGTGCTCTATTTCTTTCATGACAAGCAGGGAGTCGAATATTTGCCCCCACAATACGTATAACCCTACCAGTGTCTTTCAGCTATTCAGATTTAACTGGTAGGGGGCTATTCTCATATGGGCCAGAAGTATGCAAAAATATGGTTACAGAGGCAACCTGACCCCTAAGTTGAATAACTCCTCGTTGAATGCCACTTCACCCTCGGAAGGATGGCTGGACGTCTCACTGATCTTAGGGGCTCGGTGGTATTTGTCTTCGAGAATGTGAAAAAGGACCGTGTAGGCTTCTAAGTCGATCTCCAGGACTATGGAAGTAAACCAATTCTGCTCGTATGGAGACCGAACCTCGAAAATAGGCTCGGGGCTGGCCACTAACTCTAAGCCCGCTCCTACGTTGTCTCCCCCTTTAACAGCCTCGAATCGGATCGACAAGTTAGAAACATATGCCATTTTTGCTCATACAAACAAGTGGTAAAAGGGGTCAGGTGGCTGTTTAGGGATCACTGACAACCCTATAATATCTTTCTACTCGGTCCTTAGTGGACCTCCTACCCTAACAGTTTCTTATTTCACCTAAACAAGCATCCACAACATTTTATTCGCAAATACAGAAAATTATAGCCGTAAATTTGAAGAAAAGTAAGAAGAAACTTACCGAATGTGATATGCTGCGAACTTGTACGGAGAGAAGGAATGTTGAGAGTACTGAGAACCGCTGAGAACTTTTGAGAAAGAAGGAAATGCTCAGAGTGCCTTTGCTTGGGTGCTTTTGCTTGCGAGTGAAGATAGAAAGGGAGAAAAATGTTCATCAGAGAGAGAAAGGGTATTTATAAGCAAACCAAGGAAACCCTGATTGTTGATTCTGATCCAACGGACAGGGGATGCCACATCACCTGAATACAGAACATTAAGGGTCGATTTCTTTTCAAATTTTAAATGAGGTGACGCCCACCCTGGCGTTTAATTATGACGGCCCGAGTATTGCGGCCTTTCAGACTGATCTATCAATAGGGTGATGACACGTGTAATGACGGTTGTTTTCCGAAGAAGATAACCGAAACATAACGGTAGCCCAAGCCAGCCGAGCAGAAATTGAACAGTTTTCAATTAAAGTCTCTTTTAATTAAAAACTAGGGGGCTTAGTATTTGGGTATTTTACTGAAGCCTAGCCCACGGATCCAGGCCCATCTCCAAGTCCTTATCCAGGCCCACCATACAGGCATATTGTCCCCTAGTGGATCCTTTGATACGATGCCGTCCCAAGAAGCCATCTACACCACACAGAAGATAATAGAGATTGCCTCGGGTACTCTGCCCGAGGCCACTGGTCAGAAAATCTCCTTTGAGTTATTTTTGATTGATCCGCACTCGGGTGAAAGGTCTTCAACGACGGACTTCCGGACCCGGGCTCGGGGGGTCGAATTGATATAATCCACCTAAAACGGCAGGTATTCACGGGCATTCAGGGTATACAGGTTTTCACAACACTACATTCTGACGTCATCAGAACCATGGCCCGTTGTATAAGGGCTTCCTGAGGATTAGGGAATTTCATTCTCGGGAGAACTGCAAGTTTCACTCGGAGGAACTTGCATTCGGGGTCTCAGGGTTGACGTGACTGAAACAGTATCACAGGTCCCCACGTCCCCCGGTTTCTACAACAGGTCATGGGCACGTTAGCCATGCAACAACACGTATCCAAAGTTACGAACTTCTATGCTTCCAATTTATAGCATCTAGAAATCGAGAGAGGTACATTCGGTTACATTCTCAGACATTCTAACATTCGAACAATTTTTTTTTACAGACACACTCTAAGATATTTATTGACTTTTCAATGACGTTGGGCATTTTTTTTCAAAGGATAGGACGTTCTATGCCTTTCATGCTTTTTATGTTTTCATGCTTGTTTGCATGGATACCTCTTTTATACACAAAGTAAAACCCTCTCTGGTTTAAGTATCGGAGGATTTTCGCTGAGAAACCAACTTTACCCTTGAATGTTTAGTGTTTTACAAACTCAAGTTAAGAACGAGAAGAGAAAACCAACTGGTACTCAAGATTAAAAATGACACCAACTTCTTACATCAACATAAACCACCTGATATAATTTTATTATATGATCTAATAACATCTGTTCTTAAGACTCTAAAATTAGTCTGGTTGGGTTTTGTTTCGTTTCCAGTGGAATCAGAACTGACTAGAACTACCCGCCCGTATTGAAGCAAGCAACATATTCGCCTGATTTCCTTCCTGAAACGTTTTTCATTCAGAAAACCACGGGTTTTGCTAACTCTGAAGTGCTTTCAGTAAAAACCGACTTAACACACGTATACATTATAATTGATAATATCCAAAGAATATTAGATAGATTGGTACAGGTTTTGCTAACATGTAAGAAACATTAGACCGTGTGACTGATGGGAACATTAGAATATTATCTGTACACAAACTGTGGAACAGATAATGCATCCTCCATAAATTGTGTGCTCTGCGTCTTACAGAAAAATTCATTTGATCTGTTATTACTGAGTATTCCTTTCTACTATGTGGACCGAGTCTTTATTCTAAATCTGTTGATCTTACACTTCTGCCGGAGGATCCACCCAGCGACCATGATCCTTTATTAGTTGGATCAAGGCATCAGTTGCATGCTCCATTGCAATTCCACGCTGCACCACAGTCTGCAACGGTCCAACTTAAAGTTAAGTTTGATAATAGTCATGATTAAAACAAGGCAGTTGAAAGACAAAATAACTGCTCATGCACGTATTTGCATTAATGTAAATCTCAGTCACTCAATGACTGCAGAAATTGCAAGCTTTATGATTCTAAGAGCATCATCTTTTCCAATAGAAGTTGGTTGGAGCTACGGAGATGAGATCACAGGTTGAATACCACTTGCCTTGCAAGGCTATGATTAGACAAGTGAAAAGAAAAGAAAAAGGGGGGAAGAGAGAGAGAGAGAGAGAAATGCTTGAAAAATATTCCCTCATTCATTAGACATTCAGAATTTTTGAAAAGCCCAAAATGTTCTGTATGTATGTATTTCAATGAAACATTTATAAAATTCTCCAAGTAGGAAAGAGCCAGTACCTTGCCAACATACAGGTCAATCTTTCCAGGAGCCCCACCAACATACCCAAAGTCTGCATCAGCCATCTCGCCTGGTCCATTGAACAATGCAACCCATGATTGCAATCTGACAAAGAGTGAGAAAGAAGAGAAGTTACGTTGGTAATTTTGAATACGGACTTTCAATCAAAATCGGTTAATCAGATGGCCAAAGTATTAGTTGAATACCGAGACGCCTGGCAAGTGAGAGGTTTTCTCTCGTATCTGTGCACTTATTTCTTGAAGGTTGAACAGAGTTCTACCACAGGATGGGCATGAGACATATTCCTATAGAAGGATTCAAATGACACAGAAAATGTCAGAACAGAACATCACCACCTATGAGATGTTAAATCATGCTCATTTTTGAGAAGCTTGATACCGTTTTTGTATTCCGCATTCTGCAACCTTGTAGTAAGTTAAAAGACATATTTCTAAGAAAATCAAAATCTTTATCTGGGGCTTCTAATAGCACACCATCCCCAAGTCCATCCACTAGAAGGGCTCCTGTATTAGCACCGGCACCAATGACCAAGTCATCCCTGATAATAGGAGAAAAAAGTTAGGCCAAAAATATTCCTCCGTCATAGTCAAGAAGTTGCATACTATTCACATTACCTGTGAATTCCATTTGGAAACTGAATATGGTGAATTACAGGGAAGTTTAGATTATTTTCTGATAGATATTCAAATAACCTGCAGCAAACATGAAATGTTGGATCATTAACACCTGGAAAGACAGTGCTTGAAGAACACTAGTACTGGAGGACACAAGAGAAGGACAAAGTTCATTCCACTAGTACAACTACCCAGGCGAATGCACTGGTCATAAGGTGCCATTTCAGGACTTTAGTTACTTGAAGAAAAGCACCCACTGGGTCATTGCAGTTAAAGCTTTAATGATCTTAAACATAGACAGAAAGAATGCATTAATCTTAAATATGAGCTTCCTCTATCTCTACACAAACACACACACACACACAAAAAAAAAAAGGGGGGAAGCAAATGTGTTATCATGAATGTTTTCCCGTGGTAGGCAGGAAAATCCAAGGAGAGTCGAGTTATAGACACACAAGGGCATATCTAAGCCTTCAGAAAAATTTCAAAAGAGAATGTTCTGTTTGACTTTGGAATTCCTCAAAACAGAAAAATGCAGCAGCACCCTCCAGCTGTCCACTTCTCTTCCCGACAGCATATCAGTTAAGTTTATCCGCTCATATTGAAGAACAGATCATTATTTCATTGACTTATTGCCTCAATTAATGACTCGCCAATTTACAGCTTCGTAACATATTACCTCCTTGCTGCTTGCACTCTGCCAACTTTATCTTCATTAAAGGGTACATGGAGAAGCATTGTAGCATCAATATCTTTGAGGATTTCGAGCTCTTCATAGGGCTCATCACCACGTAAAGCCACAACCAGATGTGTGCCTGAAAAATTTATAGAATGTTATAATTATGAACAATAAATTATGGAAGATAATTGAATATGCTAAACCCAGGGACAAGAACAAACAAAAGAGTAATATAAGGACAAATGTGATCAATGGAAAACCAAGACTCAGGAAATTGTGAAAAAACCGCACCTGCAGGTAAAAGCTTGTAAACACCAGTGGATAACTCCCTAAGATTTACCATAGCCATAGCGTTGGACAGTGGCTTGGTTAGCTGCTCAGACAAAGGAGTTACCACCCCCATACTTATATCTACCAATCGTTTGAGAGCAAGATGCTGGCGACAATAAAGAAAAATTATTCAGGTCATTTTATTCAATGAAGTTAAATGAAAAAAGGTACAAAATTATTTAGGAATACTGTCAGGTACAGTTATCTAGGGAAAGAGAAAGGAGGGGAGCAAGCAGACGAAGAAAGATTTAGTTGCTTAAAGTAATTAAACAAAAGAGAGCCCTTACAGCATCATGATCGTCAACTGGTGGAAGCTCTCTCAACAAGATTGAGTCTATTGTTGCTAGATCCTAAATCAAAGTTAAACTATGTCAATAAAATTTTGCATACTAGAGCGTAATATTTTCTTGCAATAACATGGAGTAAGGATAGACCTTAAATGGCATGCCAAGAACCAGTTTTGCAGCAACCGACTTGTACAGTAGCTCCGGTGCCTGAGAAAAAGAAAACAGATTGATGAACTTCTTGTTTCACAATTCCCTTTTGGAAAACAAAGACTTAATAATCTTTCCAAGCAATCACCTTCAACTGATCCAGAGAAACGGACATGAGAACCGAGCCATCACGGTGCAGAACACCTCTATAATCCACCTCCTCACCCTGTGATAAATGAAGAAAATAATTCTGTTTGAGAAGTGAAAATAAAATATAGAAAGTTAGGGCAATGTAACATCAATTCCTGACAAGGGCAAACCTCCTTTTGCATTGGCAGTTGTCCTGAGCGACGCTGAAAATCAAAATAATGTCTATTCTTTTCCTCAAATGGTGCCTGTTGATAAAATTATTCCATTAAGAGAGGAAATATGATTTCAATATGACAGAATTACAAAGCAGAAGCACTGATCAAAGGATATTGTAAAATTCTACCACTCCTTGCTGAAGATCAGCTGCTTTCATACCCAGGTTGGCCAGCCTTCTGCATGGATCTATCTCCTCCTCTGGTGGTTCTGTGAGCGAAACCCTGATTGTATCACCCAAACCATCCTGCATCAGTAATTTGCAGTAATAAGAACAGAGCCCTGCACATCTAGCAGTTCTTATAACCTAACAAGTTAAAACAATGAAGATAACATTTTGAAAAGCAAGATGGAACAGAAGACTAAGTTAATTCTATCAAAGATAAGATTTTTGTTTTCACAAACCATAATCACATGAACTTTCTACAAATTAGCTAAAACTTTGTGGAGGTTTGAAGGTCAACATATTACAGGAAGATGATACAGACAAAGGTACCATCAGAACAAAATAACACAAGACTACTGAACAAATAATTAGCACATATATGTGTGGGTACCTGAAGAAGTGTTCCAATTCCTATTGCAGATTTCATCCGCCCATCTTCTCCTTCTCCAGCTTCAGTGACTCCCAAGTGTAACGGATAATCCCAGCCATTGACATACATTTCAGCTACAAGCAGACGGTATGCTTGGACCATGACCACTGGGTTGCTTGCTTTCATAGAGAAGACAAAATTATGGTAATCCAATTTTCGGCATATCCTTGCAAACTCAAAGGCAGATTCAACCTGTTTTAGGATAATCAATTAGTTTAATACTTCTTGAGTTCGGAGCTAGAACAAAACAAATTCAAAAGCTGCCTCCTGATAAGACAGAATCTAAGTGTTTACCATTCCCCTAGGAGAATCCCCATAGTAACTCATAATACGATCTGAAAGGCTCCCATGGTTTGTACCAATGCGCATTGCCCTTCCATACTTCTTAGATTTTTCAACCAATGGAGTAAAAACCTGTGGTAGTTAAATGGCGCAAAAGGTAAATATAGTGAGAAGAGTAGGTACAGGTTTATGTTGTTGAATATATAATACTGCTTGTCCACGTCCTACGGCACAAGTTCGTAGGACACTTGCTTTCATAGTAAAAAGACCATTACAGTAGCCCTTATAGAGACACACATACTTGTAATCTAAAACAACAGAAGCATATGAATATATTGATGATGCAGCAACTTGACCTGCTCAATATGCTCAAGTTCTTTTTGATAGTCGTCTTCTGTGTACTCTAGCTTCTCGAATTGAGCCCGTCTATCAGCTGCAATGGATTACTTATTGAACTGAGAATGGTTTAGATCAGCTATCTTAAAAAAAAATTTGATTAATTCACCAACTGCATACCAAAATTTCCTGGATTGACACGGATTTTATCAAAGCATTCAGCAACTCGCAGTGCAACAGAAGGAGCAAAATGAATATCTGCCACCAGAGGTATATTGTAACTGCAAAAACAGAAAGCAATGTGCTTAATTATCATATCAAGTATCGATTTGGCCTTTCAGAAAATGCTCATTCTAATATAGACTGACTTTTTTTGCACAAGTGTGTTTTTGATATCAAAACATGCATCTGCCTCTTTCCTTCCCTGAACAGTAATGCGAACGATATCTGCTCCCTCATCTGCTATCCTCATTACCTAGCACAAGCATGACAGTTAACGAGATAAATAACCCAACAACAAATACGAGTATTACTACAACACCAATCATATTGGGGGCCTAGAGTTAACTAGATAAATAACCTCACAACGAATACGAGTATTATTACAACACCAATCATATTGGAGGCCCACATGGCCCATAACTAATGATTCCAGCATTATGGATTTGCTAACATTTAAATTAAAGGAGAGCAAGAGCATGACATGGCACTCAATCTAATATATAGCTTGAAGAGCATCACAGGCTAATCCTCCAATCCATTTTTTGAAAAATGAACAATACTTGCATTTGATCCTAGTAGCTTAATTATGAGAATAGAATGCAATTGGACATATACAAAGAGCTTAAGTTGAAATTAAGTAAAAGAACCTGTTCAACTGTTGCAGCAACATCCTTAGTGTCCGTTGTAGTCATTGTTTGAATCCTAATAGGATGCTCACTACCAATAGCCACATTTCCCACCATCACTGTCCGTGTTTTCCTCCTAACAGTTTTGTGTGTGGATTCACAATACTTTCGTCTAGGAACTACAGTCAAATAATTATCTGTTAAAGCAAAGCGAAACAATGCACAACGGCTGAAAGATATACATGTGAAAGTTTATCATTTGGTACTCTAATTCATTGTTTCCTTACTTGACAAAATCAGTATGAACAAAAGTGGATTTAACAATGGATCCCATACAACCAACAGCCAAAAGTGTTAAGTTTGATTAAATCAGCAATACTTGGTAAAAACACCGAAGCATATTACAAAAACAAGAAGGATCTCATCAAGAACAGCATACAAGACTTCAAAAACAAAATATTAGACCAAATACAACGCTTTCCAAGAAAACACAAAATAGTTTCAACTAAGCTTTAGCTTCCATCACTCTTCAAATTGTATCCTGTGAGTTAACTCATATTGGACGAATAACTAAGACTTCAGCATAAGAACTTTTAATGAATAAAACATTCGAAATCAAATTTCATACGAAAATGATTCTTCCACATTAGAATAAAGTACATCCTAAACCGATGACTCCAAATCTTTAGTTCTTCTCTTTAGCATTACTTCTGGGCTACCAAACAAATACCACATCGAAAATCATATACCTAATAGGGGGCTTCCTTCTGATGCAGGCTGAAGCTCAGCGATATCTGAACTGGAATTTGAATTCCTAATAACTAATAATCTCTTTCTGCCAGACTTGTAAGTTCTCAAGTCACGAACTCTCACAAAATCCATGCTTTTTGCAAACCCCAAGCCTGGGTCTCTGCCTTTTAGACATGGAAATGAAGTTGACACAGCTCCAGTCGCCATTTTCACAGAGTACTACACCTATCTTCACGGTCCCATAACACAAATTCACTACAATTAGTCATGTATGATAATAGTAATAAAAGAATTAAAGATGTGATACAAAATTAAGCCTTGTGCAAGTATTTGATCAGCTGAAGTCACTCTAAAGACTTCGAACCTATTTTGTATATGAATCTCACAACTTTTTCAGCAACCAAAAATTATCTATTTTTAGGCTAATAATAAATCTATTTAGGAGAAAAAGGTACGAAATTTTAAACTTCGACAAAATTATCCAAAACAAAAAAATTTTACTTGTGAATTGGTTGTACTTATAATGATAAAATCAGCTACCAGTGAGAAGTACAACGTTCACAGAAAATCATTTTTGAATTATTTTCTTTTTTGTTTCCAAACATTTTCTCAGCAACCAAACATCTCTTCTTCCCGTTTTATTAACATCCACATGATCCATACCTCAGAGATTATCAAACAACAACCGTTGAATCCAACAACCAACTCTGACAACACGAAAAAATATAAACTAATGTTTTCCGAAAACGCTTTTAACGTTAATCACAACAAAACGAAACACCTTAAATAGAGAAGAAAATTGATGATTAAGATAGAAGGGAAGAGTCTAGAGAAGTAAACTGACCCAAACTACTGAAACTAGTGGTGGGAGGAATTTGAGAGGGAGCTGTTTGCAAGGATTTACATAAATATTAAGTGCTATTTGTATTTTTCGGTGGAAAATGCTATACTGAATCAATACAAAAACGTGTGTTCACCATCGTTTTGAATGTATATGCGGACAACCCCCTGTTCTTTTTAATATTCTTGTTGATCCACATTTTTTTATTTTTTTTTTGCGCAAGATAAAAATAATATTTTCAATTTACGAGATTTATAAAATAATAATTTTGCTAAAAATACAAAATTTCTTCCAATCTTTCCTTCTATAAAGTGTTTCCATTTATTATATAATTATCTCTTTTACTCAATTTGTGTTGTGATGTGAGCAAATTGGTGTTGATTATTTTATTTTAATAATCCAATAAATTTTGTAGAATCAATTATCATAAAATTTTATTACTGAAATCGAGCAAAAAATTAAAAGAAATCAAAATTTTAATATCTCATATTATTATATAAAATAATAATACTAAATTAAGTATTGAAGTTATAAAATATACCTTGGAGAAATTTTAGGTGAAATGGTTGTAATAAAAGAATTTAATAAAAATGTCATATGTATTCTAAATTATTTTTTATTATAATAATTATTTTATAATAAATTAATTTCAAGATATATATGATTATAATTTTTAAATGAATATAAAAATAAATTTGTACATCTATTTTACATATAATTGTATATGTATTTTTTATAAATGATAATTATTATCAAATGGTTTTAGCAGTCATAGAAGAGAATTAGTTATTAATATTAATAAATATTTAAAAATTAATTTTAAATATTTTTTCCTTTATTTGGCAGATGAAATAATTCTCTGTGATTTCGACTCGTAACTTCTCACCGCCCATCCATCCTCTGTGATTGGTGCGCAATATAACGCGCAATTCTGGGATGTAATGTAATTAAGAGTTGAAATCTTGCATTAGTAGAGGCTGAGGCTTGACAGACTCGTCTACTGAATGTTGACGATCATTTTGACATTTCTGACGTCTTCTTGGACAGACATCCCTATTTTTCAACAAATTTTGCTACTTAAACTATAAATTCTTTTTTATAAATTATTATTATTATTATTTCACATAAATTTGCCAAAGAATTTATGTAAGAGGTTTACATCCTTATCATTGTAGACAAATAGGTTCTGGTTGTTATTTATCACGGGCCCACTTGTTGGACAATTTTTTTTAATTAAGAATACTTTTGCTACACGATACTAAATAAAACATTATATATTTTATAAATAAGATCCTGTTTTGCACGTGGGATATATAATCATGTGTTTCGTATACTGTTGATAAAATATCATTAATAACGTGGGGGTATTGAAATCTATAAAAACTGTCAAAAGTTAATATTTATAAATATTGTATTAATATTCGAAATCCATATTTAAATATTTAGTTAGTGTCAAATATTTTATTTAATTAATATGATGGATATAAAAATTGATCATACAAATATTTCATTAATAACATTCATTCAAATATCATTAGTAACATAAAATTTACTAATATTTAATCAATTTTATTTAAATTTTAATTTAAATAATTAAAAGTTAAGAAGTTACTAGTATCATTAGTAACATAAATAATTTTAATCAATCAATAATTTAAAATTTTATTGATTTATCATCATAAACAAGGATATTTTTACATTTTTGATCATTAACTAAATTTATATTATTATAATTAATTTTTTTTTCATATTGGTTTCAATCACCCAAATCAAATCATATTCTAAAACAATTATAAAAATACCATATTAGTCCATAGTTAGATTTTATCAAATCTAATTCAATTAAATCATATCATATGGGAAAGAAGGATGTTTATCTCTTCAATCATGTAATGTTTGTCTATAAGAAAATTAATCTTAGCAAGTGTATGTAAAATTATGTACATTTTTTTTTTGTAGATCGTGCTAAAAATATTACGAAAGTTCAACATTTTAATATTATATTATTATTAACTTAGAAATTTTATATTATGATTATTTTTTGTGTTTTTTTTTTAATTTTTTTTAAAGATACCTCTTATTATAAGACTTGAACTTACTTATGCTATTCATTTGAAGGATGTAACAAATAAAAAATTTATAAAATATAACTAAATATTTCAAATTTTACAAAAATAAATATTAATTTTAGTGAATTAAAAATTAAGCAATTTTGTTAAATATAAATCATACAATTAAAATGCTAAAAAATGAGAAAGAGTGATATTATCTTTAATTTAAAATTGAGATAGTGTTAAAAAAAATGTTAGATCATTTGGTATTTATTAATAATTGTAAGATAATTGGAAAATTTTTTTAATTACATATATTTTTAAAAATAGTTCTAAAGTTTTGTAACAAATATTTAAGGTTTTAATATGCTAATGTAAAAATTCCTCTTGTTGAAGGCCAACATTTTTTCTTAAGGTTAAATAAGATTTTACCGAAAGAAAGTAATATTAGGGATTAAAAAAAATTTAATCTACAACTTAATATGATATAATACTATCAATTAATAAAAATATAAAATTAATATAATTAATAAAAATAAATATAACAATTAAAACTTTCGCGTCAGCTTAATTTGTTGATAAAATTTTATTAAAAAAATTATATCTTTAATATTATTCTTATTAAAAATAAAGATACATTTTATTGAAAATTTTTTGTTAAAGCGGAACTTTCAGCCTGCAGTGGGCCTCACTTAGCTTCGCTATTAGGGATACCTACTCCCGCGCTAGAAGGTGATTAAAATAAGTGGGGGTAACATTTGCTGCTTGTTTTATTGGACAATGTGTTACACGTTTTGTTTTGTTTTTAATAACAACGCAGAATGAAAGTCTTTATTTTGAATTTGGCAACATACACATGCATTTAACGTTTAATTTTATTAAAGGGAACTACGATCGAGATGTCTTAGGTACACAACAAAGAATTATAAATTAAAAATAATATTTTTTTTTTCAAATATAGGTATAGAATTCCTATTATTTTTTACCAACACTCATTATACATGTGGTTATTTTTTTATTTTTTTTTGTGATTTAGAATCTTTCTCACTACGATGTCTAACTACACACAGGAATAAATATCTATTTTTACAAAATTTGTGATCGTATCTTTAATCACTAAATATATATATAAGAATCACCCGTAATTATATTAAATACAAAAATAAACCAAATCTTTTATCTTAATATGTCAATCGGATATCGTAGTAATTTAAATTCAGAATATTGATTATAACATATCATACCTTATTATCACGATCACTCAAGCGAGTGTGTGATATAATTTACCCTTATTAAAAAATTTGTTTATACTTTATTTATTAGTAATAGTTCTCATCATACAAAATGTCTATTTGTTGTAGATACCCTTTCCTTCATTTATGGCTGTGACAAAATATTACCTCACTCATTGTGTTGTAAAAAGATATATATATATATATATATAAATTCTTGTATATAAATTACTCTAATATAATAATATTTTATAAACTATATTTATTTTTTAAATAATTTGGCATATGGTAATCATGTTAGTTAGATTAGCTTTTTCAAATTAATTTTCGAGATAAACTAGCTAAACTAGTTTTATCAGACAAATCTTCGGGATAAATCTAACTCAATAAACTACCGTTCAAAACTTGCATTTAAATCATGAGGATCAAAACGAATTGAATCCATATCTGTACATCTAACCTATACATCACAGGAACAACCAATTTCACTTAAACCAATTAGTGGATGGCCTTTATAAATGATATTATTTATTACTAATAATTATTTTTTATATTTTATTAATAAACAATAATATATCAGATTACTTTATATATAATAAATTTATATAAAAATGTATACTTTGAACATGATTTTTATAATATACAAAATGATGTAATATAATATTATTGATTGTCCTATAATTTATATAATTTGTTATTGATAATTACATTAATTTTTTTATTTTATTAATCGATAATATTATATTATATTAATATGTCTATAATAGTTTATATAAAAAATTTGTATTTTAGCACCTTTCGTTAATAATTAATCTTGAACAAATATTGAGAGTAATCAAAAGTTCAACATTTCATGATATTAAAGATTAAAAAACTAAATATTTTAAGTTATAAATATATCTTGTATAGATGATTATTTTTAGGAAGTGATTTTAGGATCTAGTTGTTTTTAATTTCTTTTACAATATTTAAATATGGTTGAATTTTATTAATGTCGACAATTAAATTTATTTGCTTCTTTAATTTAAAAGAATATTTATAAAATTTTGACTTAATTAAATTTTTATTTTTTATTTTTTATCTTGACTAAAAAGATTGAATTAATTATTTTAGAAAACTATCATTACAAAAAATTAATTTGTTATCCAAAAATGCCATTACTTATTAAGCACGAAAAATATTAAATTAATATAAATAAAATTTATTATAAATAATTTATTTCTTTATTAGCAATAATTTTTAATCTATGTTATATTGAAAAAAAATAAATATAAACAATTTATACTTGTGTTGAATAAATCAAATTAGGTTACGGGTGAGATGCAAAACTACAACCAAACACTAAGAACAGAAAGCGAAAGTGAAGATCAAATTAGGGGTAAGGATTTGCAGATTGAATTCATTCAGTTAAAATTTCAATCCAATATGTATATTACCGATTTTATTTAAAGCAATTCAATTCAATTTACAAGTACATTACCATCTAATCCAATCCAATTGAAGCTAAATTTGTGAATTAAGTTCTTTATTTAAAATTTAAAATATAACCCAAAATTTTAGATTAAATATACGAGTAGTTTGAATTAGATTAGATTTAAACCAAAATTTGTGTTGAAAAGAGACTAAATAATGCTAATATATAGTTTCAAATTTAAAATAATTATATAAATGGATAATACAATAAATAAACAACTCTGCTTTAAGGTGAAATAAAATAATAAATAAACAAATTAAATAAATAATAAACAATATTATAATTTTTTATATTTTTAAAAAAGTACTTTCTCTAAAAATTTCATGACAAATAAAGAATATAAAAAATGAGTTAAAATGAAAATTTTATTTTTAAAAAATATAATCTCCAAATGAGTAAAGAGATGATCTGTTATACAAATAAATTAATCAACTAATAATATATCTAACGTTTTTTTATGTTAAAATAATTGTATCAATTATTACTATTAAACTTTTCTTATTACAACCATTATTTAACTATTTTTTATTATTTTTCACGGATCTAAAAAAATCAATTGAAAATAAAATAAAAAAGATAGAATTAACACGATAAAATAATATTTTTTCATATTTATGAGAAAATAATTCATAATATTAAAAATAATTATATTTTATACGGATTATTAGATTGAATTTATTTTAATCCCCAATCTAATTCGCAATAATGGATTATAAAATTTTAATCCGTAAATAAATTTATGAATTTCTCAAATCGATTGAAATTGTGTAAATTAATATATTGCATCTATTAAAATTGGTCCACCCCTAACGAAAATCTGTTGAATTATCCAGCCTACCTATTAAAACCTTTCACCACGTGTAATGTTGCAGAAAAAACAAAGATTGAATCAGTTAATGTACATAAAGAATATTAGCATATGAATGAAAATATTAATGATGGGCAATTTCACATTAAAAAAATTAAAATTAAAGACAATTTTCACAAACTAAAATAATTCAATCACCAAAATTGACATCGCAAAATCATTCAACTAGGATTGAAATTGAAGTTGTTGATCTATAAAATTTTTTATACCTAGAAGTTTCTAAATATTACACAAATTTGTTTATTTGTTGTTAATCGTGTGACTCGAGATTCTTCTCACGTTAATAAGAAACACCATGGCACCTGCCGTTTAGCGCCTTAAAAACGTAGAAAAAACAAAGAGTGATACTAGTTTTCTAGTAAGAAAATTTTAATACTTAGATCAGAATCAAGGAAAAAAGAAGTAAATTCTAGTTTAAAAAAGAGAAAGGGTTAAGAAATACTGATACGAGTTACATGTGTTTTTTAAACTATTTTTTTAAAAGAATTTTACGTTATAGTAGAGTTGATATTTACAAGGGTTAGTGATATGTATTTTCAAGTTTTCACACACGTGAGTAATTGGAGAATGAAAAATCGATGTTTATTGGATAGATTTGCAAATTGACAACCAATAAAATGGTATTACATAATCATTGTTTATAAGATTGAATCAACGATTAAAGTTATGGTTTGTATAATAAAAAATTTTAAATATGATATAAAAATTTATAATAAACTCGAGGCATCACTTGAACCCCCAAGTCCTTATTTTTGGACTAGATTTCCTCCTAACGTAAGATACTCTTCCGACCAAAAATTAGTACATTTCGACCAAAAGTTTTAAATTTTTTATTAGGTCGGGTGAAGGTGAAGACAACTTTTGTTATCATCACAAATTCAGGATCACCTACACGATTTGATTTTTGCACATATTTTTGAACTACGGTAATAGTGCCGACATCGAAACACTTTTGGATTGCTCACAGAATCTACTTTTTGCATAAAAATCAATTTCCCGTCCTAAATATCCGGGTGCTAACATAGGATGGTTAAAGATTGGTTGAAACAGTAGTTGATTTTCAACCAACAGAAGCTAATTCTCTATGGAGAAAACCCAAGGCATAGACGCAGGTCAGGTCAGCTATCTTTTTCTCTTAATATATATTCCTAGCATTCACAAAGGCCGCCTTTATCTTCCCTTCTCAGCTCGATCACAACATCCATTCTCTAAGATTGCGGTATTATCAGGCTAGGTTGCGACCGACGGCATAATAATAACTTTGACGTCAGGGGAGGAAACTGATAATTTCTCCAAACTTTCTTAGAAAACTGAAAGTCTTCCAAACATCAAGGGAGCTATCTGAAAATACTCCTATTCGGGATAAGTGATTTTAAAAATAAAATTATATTTAATAACATTAATTTAATAATTTAACTTCATTCTATAGTAATAATCGTATCACCAAAATAATTAAATAGCAAATAAACTGTTAAAAGGATTCAAATTTTGATTTGTACTAAAAAAAATTGATTTCCATCAACTCTTTTGAGAGATTGCATAAATAAAGCCGAACATACTGACTACTATGAGTCTTTTTAAAATGTTAAAGCAGGTGTTTGGATATTTTTATTAAGGCCAAATTTAAAGATTCAGTCTCATCACACAGGCATAATCCCATCTCCTAAAATTTTTGAATATGGTGTCATATCGAAACCTCTCCTTTTACATCATTCGCAACAGTAGTGTGATCTCGGGTAATACGTCTGAGGCCAACGGACAGAGAATCTTCCTCGGATATCCTCTGTCAAAAACAGCCAATCCATATCCGTTTCGAAGATTCTGGTGATTCCGTTTCGGGGAACCTATGATCGAGATCTCGAGATATACGTGACAGGGAACAATACCACAATATCCACGTCTATGATTTTTGTTACAGGCTTTTAGGGTACGTTAGCTGCACAATGATACGTATTCGTAGGTATGAAAATTCATGATCCCAATATAACTGAATTCGAGAATC
>JAVXUL010000008.1:12468480-12479628 GCA_035590515.1 Trichilia minutiflora | reverse complement strand
ATTAATATTATCATATAATAATATTAAGTAAATTTAATATTTATTTAAACGATTTGATTTCACGATTTGCGACTTAAAATTAATCCAATCCATAACCCAAACCGCTAATAACGGTTTATAAAATTTCAATTTAGAGATCAATCCAACATAGATTCAAATAAATCCAATTAAACAGTTTGAATCGATTTGGAACGAATCGGTTTAAATTTATCTACCCTTAATTTTTGACATTCAATCAATCAGATTATTTGTAACATGTTTTAACTTCAAAATATGAAAAAATAAATATCCCTTGAATTATGCCTAAGTGCTCACATTTAAGGGTGTTTTTTTTTTATTTAATTGTATAAATTTACCCATAAAAGTACATTTTATGTTAAGAAAAAGGTGGTTCCAAACGTTTCTAATTTTTAACAATAACAATTTACAATTTCGCATTCAATGGTGGTGCAAATAGAAAAAGGGACAGATTCAAAACCTCACACCAGCAGTGAATCTACCCATTTATTATCTACATTCAGAAGCTGCATTGGACAAGTTGATCAAACAGAACACATCGCCAATTTCCTTCAATCGACAAATTTTGCTTCTTCATTCATTTTCGATGAAGCAAACTAGATTCATCCTGCACCTACTTTATGCAACTTTTTCATTTGGCGTAGTCGGCTGAACGTAACTCAGCATAATCACTGGCACAGTGCAACCTTATAAGACCTACAATACCGAAAATCCTCAGACTTAAAAGAAAAACTTCTATGGCCCTAGTATTGAGCTTATCGGGACATAAATACTTTTATCATTGGGCTCTATATGACATTCTTTTTACAATATGTAAAACTTAGTATAATTTATGCAGAACGTTTTTTCTGGTTGGCAAAACCAAATTGACAAGGACTCAACTCCAGTTAAATGATCCTGGATTTTCCAATTCAGCTTGCGGGAGATCATGGTGGGCCACTCTGAGGCAGATCGGGGAACAGACCTGGTCTACCCACCATTTGGGAACCAGGATGTCGCTGATCTGACCGAGCTTGCCATCTCCTTCTCCATCTCACAATCTCAACAATAATAGAACTACCACTCATAGCAACTCCAAACCCTGCAAATGTTGCAAGGATTATTGATAGCACTGCTTGGACGCCAACCTGCAAGCCACTAGTAGTATAATCATTACAAAACAAACTTTTACTTGAAATGAATGTCACTGGAGCAATATCATCTACGATCATCCCAATCGATAACAATAACTCCATGAAAGGTTCCACCATCTATTACATATGCTAAGCCTTGTACAAACACCATTACCCTACCCAGTTTAAACTAAAAGAGTAGGTGCATTGAACGAGTTTTAGAGCATCCCAATTATTGGCGCTTCAAATTATTCAAATTATCTAAAAATAAACAAATCATCAAAGTTGAAGACTCTTACCAAAGAATAAAATATATGTGCAAAGATAACCACCAGAGCAAACTGAACTGAGGCATAAACCCAGACAAACCTTCTCCTCACTGAACAAAATTCAAGGGATAAGTCAAAAAAAACTTAGACAAAAATAATGAACACGAATTACAATAAGACTTCTACAGAACTCTAAATTTTATCATGAATCAGTCTCTTAACACAAAGTATGGGGAGAATTTATTACAGTAACCTAGTAAAGGAAAATGAGATGTAACTAATTGGTTATAGTTGCTTAGAATAGTGCATCAAATATGATTTAATGGTTCTATATCTAGCAATTAAAAAAGGGGCCACCCAACATACATCCAAATTCTTTTAACACAAACGTGCACCTCCTCATGCCAATTCACAATCAGTGGTTTTTGCATACAGTGTCTTTATAGGATATTTAATAATCTTAAATATATAACTTAAGATCCTTTGCCAACCTACCCATGGTTGATGAAGTCATCGATGCTAGAAGACCCAGGACACAAGAAAATGGAAGAGATATAGCAATTGCACCAGTACCCATTTTTGCAACCTGCAGACAAACAGATATGTTACCTAGAAAATAAATGGAAAATCCCTCATATTAAACATGGGAACTGCTTGGCTTACCAGAAGCTGCTCGAGAAAACAAAAATAGGCAAGCATGCTAACAATAACGAGCACAGGGACTTCCTGCCAAACCCTAATCATAAGATTTAACTTTTGAGTTCTACTGCATTAACTATTTACTATGGCAATTGAGATCATAATATGATTATATATCTGAACAAGAAGGAAACAGGACAACAAACAAGTTACAGATTTCTCACCAACATTTTGTTCAGACTTAACATTGGGTGGAACTCAAAGTAATTTTAGTTGGGCTTAGTGTAAGAATTAAGGCATAATACTAACATAATGTTGGATCAGAAATGCACAAATGAAGGCAGATAACACCTTTTATCTTGACCAATCCAGAAAGTGGAGGTTCACATAACTCAAGATTGGTAACTTCTAACTGAATTTATATCTAAAGTACCAGAAAAATCTCAAGCAGGCAAATCCAAGATTAATTGATGTGAGATGAATGAGGACAGAAATTGGTGGTGAAAGACTCAAAAAAACAATTGCTGTCAGTTACTAAAGTAGCAGGGTCTACCAGCAAAGAAAATCTAGTAAAGTGGTCGCTGTCTAGCATACAAATACAACTGATACAAGGGATACGGCAGGAAAACAAAATAAGTAGGACTCACTGTGGGGCCAGATTGGGCTTATTGTGAGATCACATCTTCTGTGATCAAAATCATTACCGCAATCATATCAACAATTAGCATGAAGTTAACTTATAACTATAGTTCATGGTTAACGTGATTGATTCTGAACTCTAAGAGAGTAACTGGCATGAAGGTCATTCTACACAGCATCAAAACTACAGTTCTGCAAGACCTTGTGAAATCTTTTCTCAAATATGCAACTTCAATTTTCATTTCCCACTTCCACAAACCAAATGCCTTACAACGCAGTATAAAACATAGAAATAGCACAGACAATCATTTACCTGTATCCACTGGGATCTGCAAGCTGGTTTCTATCTGCTCCACCATTTCGAGTTCGAGTACTTTGGATTCGCAAAAGAGTGACAGGTAGGTTCTGAACCTCTTGCTTGCACACATCACATGTCTTGTTGCCTTTAATAGTAAACCATTTAATAGCGCATTCTTTATGGGCCAGAGCAAGTTCACCTTTGCAGCTGCATTCAATTTTGAAGGTTTCACCCCCTTCACACAGCTCAGCCATACAAATTCTACATAAAGCCTCTTCTTCAGGTATGTCTTCACCATCTGCATCACTGTTTTCTGAGAAAGAACAATATGACAATATGACGACATTGCTCATAGTCACAACGATTAGAAAATTCCAAGATATATATGCAAACATCTTGTGCCAAGTTACAAAGATAACCGAGAAATTAGAAAGAAATATTTGAAGAACAACATGACTTTGAATTTGTTCTCTAATTCTTTCTCTTTAGCAAATAAAAAGGAACCTTGAGACAAAAGTGTGTCCAGATTACTTTTCGCGGTCAATAGTGGGAAGTTACTAAAAATTAAGATGGTTGATCATGTTCTAAGTAACAACACTCAGAGACCTCAGTACTCAACACTTCAAAATTACAATTTACACAGAGGGTCAAGATCAATTTCCAGCTGAGGTGCTATCAGCTACATCCATCAATAAATTTTTATATGAGATGATCATTTTCAAAAATCCACAATTATATTTTGTGTTCTTCACATTTGAATAATTTTAAGTTAATCCAAAATTGAAACTGTCATTGAAGAGGAGCACAAATAAAATTTTATCACAAAGGAAAATAAGGATAAAAGAGTTACAGATATCCGATGAGAAAACTTTGGAAAGAATTTATGGTACTTGATGCATAGGTAATTCAGTAGCAGGATCATCAAAAGAAGAGTTCCATAATCATTTAGACAAGATTTACCAGTATCTGCTATCTGAGATGTGTTTGACACCCCTTCTCCTTTCTTTACTTGAGGAGTTGCAGGAATTACTCGGAAAAATGAATCCATTCTGCTTAAACTTCTTTCTTTCCTGTCAACTGGAACTGAGAGTGAGCGAGATATCTGCTTGTGGGATCCTTTTCTCTGCAAAAGAACTATACACTTAGAAAATATGTTTAAGAACCTCAGGTGCACTTGGAAAAGAATGAAAATTAGAGATATGATAAAATAAGAAAGTGAAACACTATTCCAAGATAATATATAGAGAGGACATCATATGATTATTTAATGTTCTGAGAGCCTTATCAGCGTAGATGGTATGTCTTAAAAATAACAGCAAGGGTCGGACTGAACTCCCCATCTCCTAATCATCAATGAAAAAATAACTCAAATGAATCAATTTTGGAAAGGTACGTCCTCACTTGTTACCACCATCCACCGTCAGGAGTCTGCTCCATCAATTTACTATTAGACATGGCATTCAAGACAACAATGTATGAAAACTTACACTTGAATTTAAAGAACCACCAAAGCTTCCACTGCTTGTGGATTCTAGATTTGAATGTGCAATTGAAGTTACAGGCAGTGATGATGTTCTCTTCATCCTAGGAGTAAACATCTTTGTAAGTGACAATGACCTCGAGATTGAGGGCTTTTCTCTTGGTGTTGCATATGAAATTTCTGAAGTTAGGTTGGCACCCTTCTCAATATCTGAGTTAGAACTTCGGTTCTTGAAACTTAGTTTTGGCAAGAAACTTTTAAAGGATGATTTGCCTTTCGATGATGAGGGATCAGGTGAACCACTAGTTCTTGCATCAACGGAAGAAGGTGTCAAGTTGAAATTTACCCTCCTGGGAGTCGGAGTGGGACTGGGTGCTGGGGGTATCTTCACTACAACAGAATCCTCAGACGAGTCTTCCAATGTTCTTAATGGTATCTCCAAGACGAGATTACTCCGCTTCCAGTGTTGCAAATTAGTGATTTCTTTCGTTACTGCCATTGATTCTTCAACCTGAAAATTAAACTATTACAATAAGGTATTGCCTATTGAGAAGGGGAAATGCAAAAAGGCATGCAGTAAGCATTTTATAATATTTTCGTCTATCAACGCAGCCAATAGTCTTCCTTGTTTCCAATCATTAAATTTGATCCACAAATTTAGAACTCTAAGCAGATTTGTGAAAAAAAAAGCAACAGAATGTCGTGGAATATTTAACTTATCAATTCAGGCATCAAATTTTCCAGCTCAAAAAAGAAGTTCATGCATCTGCCATGTGGACGGGTGTCACACCCTATACAGGCAATAGAAGCGTAAATAATTTCGAACTGATGCTCAACACCCTAAATGTGCCTCAATTAAAAGCAAGAATGGGTAAACTAGAATAAAAGCACAATAGGAATAGGAAACAGAAATGAAGCTGACCAAGCAATTGATCAATCCTCATAAACTGCTACATTGACAATGGAATTGGATTTTCCTTTTGACCAAGAAAAAAAAAGGAGAAAGAAGAGTGAAGACATTAATCTTTGTTCACATTTTAAACCTGCTACAGTACTCTAGTTTTTGAAATAGAGGGAAAAACATTCAATCCATATATCCTGTGACGGTAACTCTAGTATTTTAAAAACTTTTTCATGTTCTTACTTTAATCATAACATGCGATCTTCGTCTTAAACAAAATACTCAAAAAGAACACAAAAAACTCACGCCCAAGAATTTGCAGTTTTTACTCGATTCTAAGTAGTATATATCGCCAATTAATTCTCTAATACAATTTACTGAAATCTAAGTCCTTTGAACTCTGATTCCCTTTTTTATTTGTAATTCGGTTTATTTTAGCTAGCTAATTCAGAGCATTGATTCATATTTCCAAACATTGGTTTTCATTCACTATTATTTATTAAACAATGCTGGAAAATTAGAGTGGCAAACGGAGTACCCCCGTGAGCTAGCTCATTTGATCTCAATCTCATGAACTAAAGCATCCAATGAATGATTTCCAGACATGATAGTCATATACGAGCTTACCTCTTGAAACTAATAAATTCGCCAAGAAATTTGAAAAGAAATCAGTTAATAACACAAAGTACTGCTAAAATAGAATTGAAATCCAGCGTTAACCCATAAAAGACATGATTAAAAAGTTTGAAACTTTGATTCATATAGCCGCAAAACATAAAAGGATAAGAGAACACTAAACCCTGGTGAAGGAATTAAAAAACAAAACAAAAGATTATCAGAGAAGGAAGCTTGAAATATATAGGTCATGGACTGGACTTACTGCTTTGTCATGCTTCAGGCTTGAAGTGGAACCCACATCCTGCCGCTGATCAGCCATAGTCTTGTCTTCATCAGCTCCCATTTTCTCTCGTAACATCAAAACAAAACAAACCAGAAGTTTAAACACCTCCAAACATACCGAAAGCAAGAATCTTTGAAGGCAAAAGGGGCTATCCTATCGTATCTCAACAAACTCAAGCAAAAACAAAACTAATAAGAGAAGAAAAAAAAGGTGGAAAGAATACTGGTATTTTCTTGGTAAGTGTGTTTTTGGTTTCCATGGAAAAGAAGGTAAAGCGTTGAGACACAAAAGTGGGCTCATAACATACGAGTAGGGAAGAGAATTAATAGTGTCATGATTCTTCTCATTTATGGCAATTCACTAAATTAAAGTTGCCCCTACTCCCACTCCAGTGCGCACAGAGCAGGCTCCTCGTCCTTCACAGTCGCAATCACAATCACAATCACAATCACAATTATAGGACTATTCATTTTTACTTATCTTCCCATACTACTACTGCTGCACTGCTGCTTCCGCGTGCCTTCATCTATTCACGAGATTTTGTTTCATTTCCAGTTGTCACACTCACTTAAATCGTAATAATGATACAAACTTTCACACAAATTTAATTTAATCATACAAATTAATCAATAAAATTCTATTACATATATTTTCATTGAAGATGAAATCTACTTACTGATAGCTTATAAATGGGTAAAAATAACGTTCACTTATTCTTCCCACCCAAAATGTTTTTTTGTATGTATGGCTATAAATTCTTGTTCTACCTCTTACAATTTAAATGTTCCAACAACTCCTTTATTGTTTGAAAATGATACGCAAGATGTTTGTGAATAGATTGGAATGATGAAGTTTGTAAGGTTGCATATGGGCACAAATGGCCAATGGTGGAGTGGGAAGTGGGTTTGGGGGATTCAATTCAGGAGATGAGAGAAGAACAATTTATTAGATGCTGCTACTAGTTGATTCCATTAATTGAAACATAAGGAAATGTTAACACCCTCATTCCTCACATCAATTCCAAATCCAAATTATCGTGCGATAAAAACTGAGAAAAATAGTGTTCACCAAAACCTTGTGCACCAAGGAGGGAGTTATGGATCATGATAACTAACCCGACAAAAATCCAATTGGACGCTAATCAAATCCTGATTCTTTCTATTTCAGATTTTTATTATCTTTAATTAAAATTTAATTTAATTAAATTGAACTATAATACAAGGAAAAAATATGTATCCTTAAATTATAATCTATTATTATATTATATTATATTAATATCTTAATTCAATTTTAATAGTTCTCAATTCCTTTTAAGAAAGAATAATGGGTAAGTAATTTCAAACCATCCTAAGAATGTGGTTAAATGATAAGATATATTGGATGACTACTTAATATTAATCTCGTATTTAAACCTTTGCTTCTCGTTCAATGCATACTTCATACATCGTTTTAGTGATTTAATATGTAATTTGAATTGATTGGGTTGAGATTTTTCTCAGTATAAAAAAATATTAATTTTATATTAAATTATTAGAAATTTATTTGTTTTTAATTTTTATAAATTACAATGAGCATGTAATGGATTGAAACGAAAGAAAAAGTAGTTAAGATTCAACAAAGAAGATAATGTTGATGGTTTGAGTCAACTCTTGTGTTTAAATTTTAAATTGGATTGTACTTCTTTTTAAAAAAGAATTGTTGTTGGATTAATTTATTAATATTTTAAAATAATGTTTATTTAAAAAGGTATGGTAGGAAATTTCTTATAGTTTGGAAGAAAAGAACTACAAGTGGAGGGACTTTACAGGGGTAAGGGTAAAAAGGCTATCCATCAATTGAGAAATAACCACATGGCCTGTCATGGTCTTTTATTTATTTTTTTTAATCAATTGAGAAATAACTACTACATTATTATACAAAATAGACCCTTAATCTTCTTTTTTTTTTAATCGCCAATTGAGATTTAAAATCTTATAACTATTAGTTTAGTGGGTTAAAATTATGTTTTATTAAAAATACATTATAATTATTGTTTAAATTAAGATTTTATTTGAGTTCGTAATAGTTGTGCTATATATTTAAAAATAAAATTTATAATATATTAATAACACCAATTTTTATTTTAGTTTTATTGATATCTATCTATTTTTACATTAATATTTAACATTAATATTTTTTTTAATGTCGGAACAATTAGTTACCATAGCATAATATTAACCAAAATTTTACAATAAATGAATGAGAATGTCTCACCAATAATAAAATATTATATAATTTTATGAGATTTAGAAATGTAGTTTAAAAAAAAAAGGATTGCAGTTACTCCCATCCACATGCATAATTTGTTATCCGTATTGAGTCAGACTGTATTAACAGAATATGCTCAAACAATAAAAGAAAAAAGAGCTTCCATTTCTTATTATGTGCCGAAAAATAACAAGAATTGTTTCAATTCACTCTATAAACAATGTAGACCACCTGTCCGTTTTCCAGTTGTTTATTGCGCCGAGAATGAGATAAAATTCCACTTCAGAAATTTAAAAATTGGAAGAAAAGGGTGTTGAAAGGGGAAGACTGAATGATGTGGTGGAGAGAATTGACATTCATTAATGATGTGGGGAAGACTGACACTTAAAGATAATTAAGAAGAACAACTCAAATCCTCAAATGAAAAAATTTGTACACAAACGAATTCATGGCTGACAAACACAAACAGACAGAGGCCCCAAAATGAACACCTTATCACAGGATAAGAAAAATGGAATTTCCACTAATGTCATTTAATATTTGAGCTATTAATTATTTATTGTCTTGATCACGAAAATAAGAAAAAATCTGTTAAGGTATATGTGCAATTCATAATGCATCCATTAAATATTCCCTTAATATTTCAAATTTCTTCCCTTTTGAATTGGTTGATGGATGAGTCCACATCAGTAGGTAGCACAAGCAGAGCAGAATGGATACTGATAAAAATCAAATTCATGTCCATGCGCTGTCCAAAGTAGAAGGTGTTAAAAAGAAGAGAAAGCAAAGGGACCATCAAGAGGTAAGAATATTAGGAATTGGGACTTTACAGTTCTTGCTCTACTTTCAAATGTCTACTTTTGCCTACTTGGAATAGAATAGGAATTAGATCCTTAGGCTGGATGGGTATGGTTGGAAATGAACAATCAGATGTTTAGGAGAAAATATATATATATGTATGTACTTACAAATGTATAGGATAAAAAATGGCAAAATATATCAAGTTTTCCCATTGGTTCTAAAAAAATATGGATTTGTATTGGCTTTATAGTGCAAAAGTTGACATGACATAAAATGGATATTGAATTTCTTTAACAAAGTATAGTATAGTCATATTAACTTAAAAGTTTACTTCACAAATATGTATATATTTGTTAATGATTACTCTTGTTCACTTGCGCCTGCATTGGGGGTACAATATTTTCAAATACCAAAGAATTCGTAGTCCAAAAGAAAGATGAAATGGGAAGGAATTGACAAGGCGACTGAATTGGACAAACAAACTATAGAAGAAGAGAGTGATGTACTGTTAAAAAATAGTTGCATCGTTTTGTAAAAACTAAAAAGACAACAGTTTACAGTTTACAGTGTTGTAATGGAAAAAAGTCCAAATAAAATTGTTGTATATACACGTATAGAGGAGCCCACAAATAATTGAAGGGCAATTTGCGGCAAAAAATTCATCGATTTGTGACAAATGATAGGGCAAAAATCCATTTTGGTTGTAAAGTACGAAGCACCACTCGAGTGCGGTATAATCATCACTCAAATTTCAAAAGCTATTTGCTTTGCTTTGCTGAGCCGAGCTCTTGAATTGAGAGGACAAAATTAACAGGCAAAGTGGTTCCTTTCTTCATTGAATTTATTTAATTAGGCCTCCCAAAAAAAATATTAATAAGAACAGTTTGGCGAATTATTTTCATCCATTCAAGCGAACATTTCTCACTGCAGTGGGGTTACATGAAAAATTTGTGGAATCTCTTCCCATGAATCATGATCTATCTTATCTTATCTTTCCAATAGAATCACCATTTGACGTGTGTGGGAAAAGATCAATAGCCATGGCCTTTACAGGTCGAAAAGGCTCTGATATGGGCATAGATTTAGCTCTATGACACGGCAACCAGCACTACTAGTGTTCCTCCATCCCCTGTTGTCTTTATTTCCTTTCTCCACTTTTCTGGAGATGGAAGTGTAAAGCTCAATATCATTTGCAACTAATGTTTCAGGATTGCAGGAAATGTAACTACAAAACACAAAATGGCATAAATATTAAGGTTGCAGCAAAAGTAATACATCAATGAGACCAAGGAATATAAAGAGTTTGGAAAGGAAACTAACACAAGCCTCCGCAGTCATGCAGGAGTCCTCAAAACTTTAATGGCCTACAGTCTTCCAAATAGTGCATTAGGAAAACCAAGATCAAGTAAAAATCCAATAAGTATGCACTGTAAAGCATGAATTCCTGTATACCTGAAGGGGTGTGCATCGTGAACACCAAGGTCCACCAAGCGTTACCACAAAAGATGACTTTCTATTCAAGCACACCTCTTCTCGATCACCGATATGACAGTAAGGTTATTTAACTCGTTGTTTTTCTAATTTTCATTTCAGGAGGTAGGAGGCAATACTTTATAAAAAAGTACTCAGGATGTATCATCCAAGGTATAGTAGCCTAAAAAGAATGAAACAGAAGAAAGAAAGTGGTAAACTGCAAACACAATGGAAGATACGTTCTGAAACCACCTTCCACAATTTACTTTTCGTGAAAAACAGTTGTAAGAATTAAACAGGGAAAATCCATTAAACGCATTCTGCAGTGGAGCAAAGAATTAGACAACAAAAGCATTACTCAGCATGGTGG
>JAVXUL010000008.1:12450750-12461081 GCA_035590515.1 Trichilia minutiflora | reverse complement strand
AATCGAAAACGTTTTCTTATGAAAAACGTTAAAAACGTAATTTTTATTATTTAAAAACGCGATTTTGATAACAATGTTCTTAAGTGCATGCTGATCTTGTTTCCAAGGAGCATTTAGATACTCTGTCAGTAAAGATCCCATCACATCCTCCGCCTGTTGATTGGCTCACACAATTTTATAAATAATAAAACCATTACTAATGATTATGACTAAATTAACAACCGTCAAGTAACTAAAATAGATTAATCAAAAGTTGACATCGCGAACCATCCCCAGAGAATGACAGGTTGATCCTGCTTATGATTTGTTTACAAGGACAGGCATATTTCATTCCTGTACCTTACTTACGACTAACCACACCGTAACTTTTATAAAATGAATCAACTAGAAAGGCTGAGAAAATCAAAATCAAACCTTTGCACAGACAAATCTACATTTTTATGTCATTAATTCCAAATTTCAATGAGCATCAGAAACCGCAGAAGCATTCATTTCAGTGCCAATAACCTGGACATTGCAAAGTCGGATAAATCGAATCATTAAGTAAATAATTAAAAAAAAAAGAGATTGAATAAGTTTATTCCACAAACAAATCTAACATGAATTAATAGATCACTGCTCATGTTTACTGTTTCAAGAAGCCTCTGCTACATAATTGTGTACCTTTTAATTATTGATATCCAAAATGTTACATAGGGCATTGAACTCTTAAAGGTATTGACGAATAACATGATCAAAAAGAAAAGAAAAGCCAGTAACTAGGCAGCTGAATATTACCACACCGACACGATGTGCTAAGGTAAGATCAATTGTTCCAGTACCACGGCATACATCAAATAGCAAGGTATCATGACCCAAATCCCCCGTCCCCAGCAAGCGAATATAACTTCTCTGCAGCTAGGGTATTAGCCTGTCATACATTTATAGCTTGTAACTTTGTATATGGATGATAATCATATGCACTTGCAAGATATTAAGCATTACTGGCAAAACTTTTCGTTGAGCATTAAGAGGACCAACCTGGAAAAATGCTTTTGGAGATATACAGAACCAAAGATTGCTTGTACAATTGCGGATTCTTGCTTCTATATACAACATCATTGATTCCCTCAAGCTCAGGTTGGAGATGATGCCATGGCGGTTACTGCAGTAGTGTGGTTTTAGTTATGGGCTACAGCGTAGCAAAATAATCTGGGTTTGAACTGCACCGAAAAAAATTCAGACGATTCAGATAAAAAAATATTTAAATATAATAAGATTTATCCGCATATAAATATAAATACCCAAGCGAATATAATTTAAGGGATTTGCATCATAAAAAATTAATAAAATAATATATAAAAAAAGATCAAACATCTTAATTGATTAAATTAATAAAAAAATTATTATATAAATAACAAATAAATTAATTTAAAATTTTTAATTTTAAAAATTAAGTTAAATTAAAATTTTAATAAAATTTTATTCTAAATTATTCACTTCCAAATCCCAATTAACTGTTTTTGTTCTACCTTTTAACTATTGAATCCCAGTTAGCTGTTTTTGTTCTACCTCTTAATTATTAAGTATTGACAGTTTTATTTAATTGTGAGAATAAAAAATCTTGCAGCAAATCGTTTTGATTATTATAAATCTTAATGATAAATTATATATTTTATTATTTTGTATATATTATTATTTTGTTCTTAAAATTCATGAAGTATCTGTTTATAAGATCGACATACTTTTAAATATAACATATTTATTTATAAAAAATTAGATAATTTTTTATTAATACTTTAAAAAAGATTGTTATATATAATATAATTTATTTAAACTTATGTATGTTGTTTATAAATAACTTACAATACAATTTATTTTATTTTTACCGCCCCTAATAGCAGCCAAACATAGTATCAGCGTGAACATTTTACGAGGATGATATAATATCTTTTAATTAGTATTATTTTTGTGATTATTTATATTTTTTAATTATAATATTTAACAGATTATTTTTAAATAATATTATCTTTTAATTTAAAATAATAAAATATTTATTAGTTAAATTTAAAAAATGTTTTAATTAATATATAATATAGCAATTTTGTTTAGATTATATTCTGTAGTATTTTGAACTTGTTGCATAATGAAATTATTATTAATGTTGTGCCGTTTGTTTTTGGTTTTAATGAACGTTTTTCTTATTTTTTTGAAAATAAAATACAGTCCAATGGTTTAGTAACAAGAATATTAAAAACTTAATAAATAAATTAGCAAAAATCTATCATCTTCATTATAAACAAACATGAACCAATATAAAAGATAAACATGAATTATAAGAGATGTAAGAGTATACCAACATAGAATACTTTTGTGTGTAGTGTTCAAATGATTCAAAGCAGTTGAGTGCTAAAACAACAGCCAGAATACGAGCAGTAAAAATAGGTATTGCTTCCTATCACAATTCCGACAACTTTACGAATTGCCGCCAATATGCAATCTCGAATCTAAGGATTCCCTACAAGCTTAAATATTGAGAAAATTGATCAAACAGAGAGAATCAGTTAGTCCTTTAAACAAAAGATAAGCAATGTGATTAGCAGCAACCATGAAATCATTAACCTCTTGTGGGGGGAATGTCAAATGTGCAGCCGAGTGAGTGAGAGAGTAAAGAAATTCTTTAGTAATAGACCAGTTTTCAGGATCGCCGAAATTTTACATCAACCTGAAATTCTATTTGTAGCACAAAATGGAACAGATACAAAACCCTCTATACATGAGAAGTCATTTCCCAATACACTTCTTTTTGGATAAAACACCTAAGATGGTGGAGCCACATTGCGTTATTTTTGAGTCAATAACGTTGTATCTTCATGCCACTATATTACCCCAAAGTATGTAAAGATCGAGTGAACTTGATAGGAAAACCAAAACTCTTTAGCCAGCAGACAGTCCTCAATCATCAGATCCATTATTCACCTTAATTTCCAGCAGCCTCTCAACTGGTTGCCTGCAAATGGGACACCGGTTTGTCTGAAACTGCAAAACCTTCGCACATTCACTGCACATGCACTGCATAGACAAAACAATAATTAAGGATCAGTAAAATCTTCAACATACCTAGACAGCAATAATACAAGTCACCAACACTGGCCCAAAACATCAATTAGATCTTTTACCCTTAGAATATAATATTTAGGCAGATTTATTTCTTTGAGCTAATCTTAATGAAAACTAAAAAACGATACACAATTAAAAATAACACAATGTTCCCTCGGTGAAGTAGGCCAATCACAAAGTAGAGCATAATTCACATATTGCCTTTTTTTTTTTTTCGTGTGTGTGTGATCCTTTTCCAGTAGATGTTATAAGGGGTGGTATGAAACATTTACAACCTACCACATCCCAAATGAGGGTGAAGGCTGAAATCACTACCTACAACAAGCATGTCTTCAGGCAAGTGAGCTCACAAAGTGCAGGGGCAATGAAAATTCAATACTAAACAAGAAATTTTGAAAACTTCCCAGTTATTTTAATCTAAATCAGTTTAGTGTTAATTGACAAAGAAAATTTCATGTTACACAAGTGTCCAAAGTAGCTTGAATTAGCCAAATACCATCATTAGATTGATTTGGCATATACCTAAATCCATTTAATACTAGGCAACCTCTATTCTTTCTTACTTACATAGATGTATTAATATATGTAATTAGAGTACTTCAATATATACTCCTGGCATAAATACCAAAAGCCAACATTGGACTAAGGAGACAAGAATATAACTGTGAAAGTTATGTGGCTAATCCCTCTTTCAGATTTCAGGTGCAACTAGTAAGACGGCTTCCATTGACGTCTTTCTTTGATTACTACCAGAAAAAAAAAAATGAATGAAGAGAATTAAAAAGTAATCTGGACATACCATGTGTCTACATGGAAGGACTGTTGTGTCTCGTGGTTCTGACAAGCAGATGACACAATCTTTTCCAGAATCATTCTCATCAACACCACCACCATCTGTATTCCCAATTCCATAAATTTCTTGTAGCTCATACCTCATTCTGTTCACCCACAAACTCTGCTTTATCACCTGTGCATGCCACTCACTTTTCTCTTTCTTTGCAAATGCTGCCATAGTAATTTGAGGATTCCCTGTTGGATTTGTTTCTTTTCTACTACTGTCAGTAGCGCGTGCCTCAGCCCTAACAATGAGAGGATAAACTTCTGTATCATTCACCTTAGTTAACTCAGCCTCATCAAACATTGAGAAGTCAATCCCTGTTCCAGAAGGTTGTCTAAACTTCAGACCGAGACCTTGTTGGAAAGGTATAGTGACTGGTTTAAGCATGTCTTCCCTTGTTGCAGTTAGATTACAGTCCACATTTTCTTTACCAAAAAACATGACAGTAATACTGAGAAAAAAGAAAAAGAACAATAAACCATTAAAAAAGCATAATAATTGTCAACACACACATTGTTATTCTTATACAGCTTTGGAATTTCCACAACAAATGAAACATAAACATAAGCAGGTTTGTAAAGTACAGTTATAAGCAAGGAAAGATAACTATGTCAACTAACAAGCTTCATAATTTCAAGGATTAGTAATTTTGTCAACGATCCATTGACCTTGATAAAGGTCAGGACATAAACGACTATCTTTAACCCACAATGTAAATATTGCTTGCAGGCAAATCTTTGAGCAAACTGAGGATAACATCCTCATCCACCAATACTCAGAAGAATTGAAGTTTTTCAGATGCCCAGGGCAGGAGAATGACACTGGACCAATTCAAGTTAAGCATCTAAACAAGAAATTGAATGGTCAAAAAATATATAACAGATTCACTAGCCACGGCCCCAAATCGACAACATCTGCATAGACTAAAATTATCCAATTTCATAACTCAAGAAGACTTCTCTAGCACTAAGCCACCACATACTTAAGAACAGCTCGGCAAGAACTCATCAGCATTCCATCAATTCCTAGTAACAGCCTAGGCAAAGTATGCTGGTTCCAGATTAACATGACTCAATATATACATGAAAAATACATTTGAAAATGCTCTTGAAGCCAACAAAATGCTCTTAAATAGCCAGAACCAAAAATGTTTTTCTTATTATTTTGAAATACTTCGTTAAAATAGACAAAATTGATTTCTGAGATCAAATAGCCTTTTGAAGAAAAAGTACTTCCAATGCCATCCTAAGAAATAATATATTAGTAACTAAAATGAGAAACAATTTTCTTATCCTATCTACAAAGCACCGTACGAGTCCAACACCATTTAAGTTAAAAAAAAAAAAAAAGAGTACAAGAATCACGGCAAATCACCGAAAGTAAAATATATAAAATGAGAAATTTACGGAATTCACCGTATTTTGGGATGTAACAGATTTTAATCTAACTCGTACCTTCCGGGAGCAGTCGCATCAAATGTGAAAGCAACGAGAAACTGGCCCGGATTCTCCTCATCAGGCTCAACCCTAAGCGTTTCCTTCTTCACGTTTACATCATTCCTAATGGTAACCGCCTTCTGGTGCTCCACGTGGTTAGGCACACGCGGAGGGTGCGCTGAAGCGGGATGATATTGCCCAGCTGCCGGCATGTGATGGTAACCGTAGGTTCCCGGGACGGCAGGCGGCGTGTAGTATCCCGGATAATGAGGATAATATTGGTTGGGGTATTGATATGGGTAAGGCATGGCTGCAGCAAACAAGAATTGGCTGTGGGCAGACTGGCCATGCGGTGGCGGTGGAGGCGGGGGAATGTTGCTGTGGTGGCGCCTGCTGCTTCCAGAATTTCCCATTAATTATTATTATTGTTTCTGCCGCTTGAATTTGATTGATAAGAAACCTGAGGTCAAATCTATTACAAACAATTTATAAAAAATATTTTTAAAAAATTTGTTTCGATTTGATGAATTTAAGGGGGGAATAAAGATAACGACTGGAGAGTTCTTCGCTGAGAACAAGAACGGGTCATCATAGATAATAGAAACTGGGATATAATATCATACGGATCCCTAATTTTAAACATTTTTAACAAATAAGTATATAACTTTGAATTGGTGTAAAGTAGGTCTGTGGCGGTGCCTACTGAGTGTAATTGTGTGCTTTCAATGTTATCTAGGAACGTAATTTAAACAAATGGAAACAAATATACCATTATTTGTAAAAATATAAAATTTAGGAGCTTAAATGTTATTAAATGGTTGAGATTCAAATCGGACAGCTATGGTGGACAACGTAAAAAGATAAATTATTTTATTTTCAACATTAATAAAAAATATATTGCTTTCTGTTATTATTTTGTTTTTTTTATGATAAACAATATTCTTAACATAACACTTATTAAAATTTTTATATTTATTATTTATAATAATTTATAATATTAAATATAACAATTAATGAATAATTTATCAAAACTTCTCTCAATATTAGCTTATTATATAAGTGTTGATATTTAAAATTTTTTGACAAAAAAACTTTAAATACCTCATATTTCTATCTCTCTTGGTATCGATAAGTTTGGTGATATCTACCTCGAGTCAATAAAACTATCACGATTATTATCTTTTAGTTATCTAAAATATAAATATAAAATTATGAGGAATATTGTTTTTTTGATGTAAAACTTCGGATACTTAAATCAAGTTTGAAATTACGAGACGGTGTAAAATTAGATAAAAAACAAAATTTTAAAAAATATTGACACAAGACAAATGTATTTTAGTTTTTGGTTTTTAAACCCTTTCATGTTCGAGAGGCGATGATATTTATAGGGATTGGTAATGCATCTTTCTAAACCTTCACGTGTGGATCATCAGAGAACGGAAAGTTAACGCTTATTATAGGAGTTTGGTTGCTAGCATCGGATGTATAATACAAAATTTTAAATGCGATGTGATAGCTTACAATAATCTCAAGATTTGTGTTCATCCTCTTTCGCATCCCTACTTTTATTTAGGTTCAATACAATTGCCAAGGCCAATTTTCTGTCTTAATCACTAGTGTTCTCGCTTTTATAAGTGTCAAGATCTCGCCTTTGAACCATTGGCATCAACATTACTACTTTTAGGGCAATCACATAATTTGTTTCCATATGTAAGGGAAATTTTGAACTGTCAACGATTATGGCGCCGTAATTTTTGAGTTACCTGCAATGTTTTGTTTCCCGCACAAAACTATACATTCAGGTCAGTTATGAAATTTGCTTCTTGTATGGGTATTAGCATTATAAGAGGCATCAAGATATTGACATGGGATGACAGAGCCTAGCCTAAATAATGGTCTCAGTTTTTACTGTGAAACCCGTCCCTTAGTATTGTGGGCATAATAATAAATCCCTCAAGAGTTTTTGTGCATGTTATCATATTTAGATTATGCACGAGAGGGTATAAAACTTGAAGAATATATTTTGAGTAAGATTATGGTGTTGGATATGAGCTTATAAGAAAGAATTGGATTTTTGACCTCAAAATCATAACCAATTGAGAAAATGTGCTTATCATTTTTGTAGAGCTTAAAGAGAGCTTTCCATTGATATATTATGGGTTCCATGACGATATCCGAGTCAAAAGTTATGGCTATTTATAGTAGTAGTCCTTAGAGGGAAAACTAGAGACAAGTTATCGATACCTTTGAGAAAAGGTATCAATACATTTACTGTTAGGGCCAAAGGTATCGATACCTTTGATAAAGGGTATCGACACCATAAAAGCATGATGAACAATAAATAGTATCAAACATATCGATACGTTGGCAAGGGTATCGACACGTTTGTAACGGAGATGAAGTCTGCTTGCGTCGAAACGTATCGATACTTTGCAGACAGGAGGCCAAATGTATCGATATGTTGTAGGCTTGTGAGCAGTGAATAGCCAAAAGTATCGATACGTTGAAGGCATAAATATCAAAGGTATCGATATATTTTGAAAGGTATCGACACCTTTAATCGATTTCACAGTCTATTTACGCAGGGAAGGGGGATCATCTTCCCTATTTCAAATTTTTGATTTCTCTCTCTCCATTTTTTACAGAACCATTCTCTCTCAACTCTCAAAACTGATCTCAACCATTCCTTCACCAAACTCCGTCATTTCACTTCCTATGAACTGATAATCAACACCAGAGCCCAGAAACCTCCTCTGATCGAAGTTTCACTCGACGGTTCGCAAGGAATCACGAAGAAAATATGATGATAAACAGTAACCAAATAAGAGAATCGAGTAAAGAGGGACTCAAAACACTTCTACCATCTTGGATAAGTTCATCTCTAAGCTCATTACTCCATTTTAAGCCTTCATTATGCATAAATCACAAGAATAGGTTTTAAGATTACTGTTTATAAAACCCTAAAAGTTGAGAGTTTTCTAATTTGTCATCGGGATCGATAGATTAAAGGGCTTTGGTAGCTAATGGTATTAAAATTAATGAGAAAGACGAGTTAAAAGAGCGGGGTTGTGAAGGACAGTATGTTTAGAGAGAGAAAAGATAGAGAGAGAAAGAAGAGTACAAGAGTTGTATGAGCATGCATTACATCATGCATGCACATTTAGACAAATTATAAATCTATGTTTATATGTGTATTCGGGAGCGATAATCGAGACAAAAGGATCTTCGTCGCGAAGAGGATACCGAGAGGGTGGTTTCCCATTCTAGGACAGTGAGTGGACACGTTCCTTTCCCTTCGCCTCTATTATTGTTATTTTTGAATGAATATAATACTAGAGATGATAGCATGGGAATATATATATATATATGAATGTATGTATATGGATACATAACTGAAATGAGAAGGCATTAGATGTATGTTGTGTGGTGGCTGGGATGGCCCCTTATTTGTGATAGAGATAGGTTTGTTTTGAAACCTAGATTGCCATGAATGTGAGGCCGGAGGCCTATTGTGTTTATACTTGATAATATTGTGATTTTGAGATCAGAGGCCACTTTATATTTATATATGTGAATGTAGCATAGTTGAGTGAAATGGCCGAGGCGCCATACTTGTTTTATATTTTGGCCTTGTGAGCCACAGTATTATTTTGGCCTTGTGAGCCACAGTATTGCTTTGGCCTTGTGAGCCAATAATGAGTGTTAGCTTTATGTGCCACTTGATACTCGATTTGCCCTGATGGGCCATTATGGTTGATTTATGATTTAGTGTGTTATGTTATTGATTATATATGGGTGAGAATTGTCCATACAGCTCATATGGAGTGGGTGGAATCTAATAGATCCCGGGATGTAGATTAACCATACAGTCCAAGAGGGATGAGTAAAATCCATATGTCCAAGCTAAAGTATGCTAGCCTTATACTGTATCCCAACCAGGGTTGCAGGTCAGCCATATAGCTCATAAGGGAGTAGATGAGATCCTATAGACCGAGGGATATTATACATGGACACACATCCCCAATCAGGATTACGGATTAGCCATACAGCTCTGAGGGAGTGGATGGGATCCTATAAACCGAGGGGATATACATATTTGATGTTTTGTTGGTTTTCTAGACATATATATGATGCCAAATTTTACTATAATTGATTTTATAATTACGAGAATTTTTCGTAATCAATGTATAGGCCTCTGATTTCTGTTTTTGTTTATTTGTCTACTCACTGAATATTTTTTCAAATACTCACCCCTCACTTTCCCATTTCAGGTTAGTGTAGTCGAGCACAGTATAGTATAACTGAAGTGTGATTCAACAAAACTTTTCAGGTACTCGACTCAGGTTTTTATATTATAGTCTACTGCACGAAAAAAAAATATTTGTAATAAAGTGATTTGATGTATTTGGCTTGGTCAGGAATATTTTGTATTGTATTTTGAGAAAGATCAGATGTAATATATGTTAGTTTGAAAATCTTCCATTCTATTTTATTTTATTTTTGAAAATGAGTTTGAAAATAGGTACTAATGTCTTACGAGTCCTAGGAGTGGATTCTAAGTGATAGGATGTATTTCTAGGATTCGTGGCAATTGCCACATTAGGCTTAGGTTCACAAATTAGATTTGGTGAATACAATTAGTAAGTGTTACTAATACTGAAATTGGTGTGGCACGTTAATTATGTCAACATATGGGTTAACCAGTTCACTGAACAGTTGGTTCAATTTGACTAGTTAGCGATGTTTATCCAATAAAATTTTTCAAACAAGCAAAACAAGATTTCTAGTTTGAGTAGTTATTTCAAACAATACACAAACACATAATTCTTGTATGACAATGATTATTGTCCTTAAAACAACAAAAACGAAAACGCAAATACTGTAAAAACTTGTAAGACAAGGTTTTTGAAACACAAGCATATATGAAAAAGTTGGTTTTCCCAATTAGAAATATGATT
>JAVXUL010000008.1:12427582-12450650 GCA_035590515.1 Trichilia minutiflora | reverse complement strand
AGAAGGAAATGGAGAGCATTAAATAAGGGGTTGTTGGCAGAAGACAAATTCCAGCTGGCTCAGTTGCTTGGTTTACATGATCAGCAGCAAAAGAAGGATGAAGAAGAGTTCAAATTCTAGCCATGATTTTCTCCATATTCTCTACGACAACTTTATCATTATCTCCTATCTTTTAGGAATTTAGTTTTGTTTACTAACAAATAATACTCTAAGGATATCTATTATACATATCTTAGGAATTGTTTTGAAAGGATCATCTAAAATTTGTAATTTGATTTTGAATTGGAGATTTGTCCCTCTCGAAAAGGACTTAATTTTTTAGTTGTAATATTGTTTAAGATGCTTGCACTTTACTGCTAATAATATCTTCTCATTTTATATTACCCCTCAATTTATCTGCTCCTATCAATGAATCATCCCCAGAGACTAGCAGATTGTTTACAAGGACTGTCATGTTTCATTCCTGTACCCTACTTATGACTAACCACACAATAATTTTGTTAAAACAAATCAACTAGAAGGGTGAGAAAATCAAAATCAAACCTTTGCACAGACAAATCTACAGTTTTTTATGCCATTAGTTTCTGCATTTCGATGAGCATCAGAAACTGCAGAAGCGTTCATTTCAATGCCGATAACCTGGAAATTCCAAAGTCAGATAAATCGAATCATTAAGAAAATAATTAAAAAAGATTCAATAAGTTTATTCCACAAACAAAACTAGCAAGAATTAATACATCACTGTTCCTTGTTTACTGTTCCAAGGAGCCTCCACTACATAATGGTGCACCTTTATTATTGATGTCCAAAGACGGTTTTCGTCCATGTTACATAGGGCATTCAACACTTAAACGTATTGATCAATAATATGATCAAAAACAAAAGAAAAGGCTGTAACTAGGCAGCTGAGTATTACCATACTGACATGATGTGCTAAGGTAAGACCGATTGTTCCAGTCCCACAGCATAAATCAAATAGCAAGGTATCAGGACCCAAATCTGCCCAGTCCCCAGCAAGCGAATATAGCTTCTCTGCAGCTAGGGTATTAACCTGTCATACATTTATACCTTGTAACTTCATATATGGATGATAATCATGTGTACTTGCAAGATATTCAGCATCACTGGCAAAACCTTTCAATTGAGCTAGAGCATTGAGCAAGAGGACCAACCTGGAAAAATGCTGTTGGAGATATACCGAACCGAAGATTGCCAATAGAATCGTGGATTCTTGCTTCTACAACATCATTGATTCCCTCAAGCTCAGGGACACTATTTGCATTTTGAATTGGCAGTATGCGCAACGGACAATCAGCTGGAGCTACATTTGATATCCCTTGGTGATCCTACACAATACCAACAGCCATATTAAAGAAACCTAAAATATAGAATGCATATTAAATACCACAAAAGTTGGAAGCAGTACCTTGGGTTTCCGCCAAATATTATTAAAGGATCAACGCAGCAGACAGGATAAATCATGACATCAATAAATTAAGAAAAATTATTATAAAATGAAATCAACAAATTTTATAATCAAGTGAAAATCACCAAATTTCAAGTATTCATATAACTAGCATAGCTCACCGGTTTTATTACCGCCGGTGAAAACATATATGCATCGTGTGTAACAGGCAAAGCTCACCGATTTTATTGAAATACTTTTTAAATAAAATTTTAAAAATAAATTTTTTGCTTTTGAAAATTACATAAATATAAATCCATAAATTGATTTAAAAAATTTTCAAATCAATTGGATAAGTTTGGATTAAATTGGTTTGAAAGTACCTGTCCCTAATTAATTTCGATGGAATCTTTGAATCTTTGGAAAGAAGTTAAAAGAAATAGCTTGATTATAAGACTGTATAAAATTAATAATGCAATAAATTGCTATCAATTTAATAATTTTTATTAAGAGAGAATTTCGTGAATAATTTTTCTTTTCAATACCTCTGTGAACGGATTTTTCTTTTTCAATTGTTATCACATGCAAAAGACAAAACCAACCTTGTATAACTTGAGATGACAAATAAATAATAATAACAAATTTTTAAATAATATTAAACGGTTTAATTTATGATTTCATGATTTAAAATTAATCTAATCCAGAATCAAACCGTAAACAGTAGTTTAAAAATATCAATTCATAAATTAATTTAAAAATTTTTCAAACTAATTCAAACATATTGATTTGAATTAAATTAATTTAAAAATACCCATCCCTAATTTTGATTTAATTTGGATGGAACTTTTAAATCTTTGGAAAGAAGTAAAAGAAACAGAAAAATTTGGATGGAATCTTTGGAAAGAAGTTAAAAGAAACAGTTCGATTAGAAGACTGTGTGCAAATATCTTGCACCTGCCGCCTTTGCACGATTAGCATGACGCTCTAACCAACTGAGCTAATAGGGTAATTGCTATTAGATATTTTACTAAATATTCAATTTTGCATTTTACCGATTTCGATTTTTGATTTTAGCTATTACCCTTTCCTTGTAGATGGCTACATCTCTGTTTTTGCTTGCAGTGACTCTGCCAAAAGGATCCCAAATAATCAAATGCTGGGTCAATGAAAAGTAAATGATGAAAAGTTACACCTCTACTCTATTCCTTTTTACTCAAAAGCAAACTTAGGTGCTTATGTAGCGATTGAGTGTAATTTTAAAGATCACATTTAGAGATACATGATGAACTCATTTTCCGAAGTTGAAAGCTAACAGCTGAAATGAATTCCTTGTAATATTCAGATTGGCCCTTCCGTATGGCTCACTTATCAAGATGTTTATGATACTGCCATTCACTCTGGTTCCGCCATTAGGAGACGTGGTGTCAATCCGAACAGTGCATGCAAACTGTTCCTTCAATATTAATATGGAAGGTTGATATAATAAGACGTTGGATTTACTAGGTAATATGTTGTGTTTTCAGGGAGATCGTTGCTGTGTATACATGGGTCTAATTATTATAACCATGGAGGTATATAATTCCATACAGAAAACTTGGCTACGTCATATTCTAGTTTCTGAATTACTTCCAGATTAATATTGAAGTAATTAGTAAAAGTCACATTGGCACCTGACATCGACAGCTCTGACATATAAGTTTAGCAAGTTGACTTTTTTGGATCAATTTCCGAATGGCCTTGCAGTGTCAGGCTCTTAACTTCTAAGGTTACAGGGAAAGGTTAAAAATCTAAAAATAGTTATCTATATACCCAAAATCTATAATTGTTTGGTCTAATTTTTAAAAATAGAAACTAACAAAAAAATATGTTTATTATAATATTTTATAAAATTTATTTTCAAAAGCAAAAAATTTATTTTTAAAATTTTATATAAAAGTAAAAATAACTTTTGTTAGTATTTCACCATTTAAAAAAATGCATTTTCAAAATTAATTATAATTTTTTCTTCAATCAACTAATTTACATATTTATAAAAATAATATTATTATTAAATGCACTCTAGAAATTCGATCCAACCGCCATAAAAGTTGTATTTTGTTTAGGAAAAAACAAAGCAAAGTTTTCTTCATTGAAAAGAAAAATAATTGCATATTTAATGGGAAACGTTTTTTTAAATACTCTCGTATTCAAATCAGGAAACAAATTATATCGCACAACTCACACAAATCTATATGTTATATACGTATGTTCCAACATCGTCTTCTCTTCATTACAACAGATCAAGACAAGACACTAGGGTTTCTTCTTCGATCTCCATGGAAAACACCAACACAAAGAAAAAACCATGTGGTTCCGGTCGGAAGAAGATCGAGATTAAGAGAATAGAGAAGACTTGTCGTCGTAGAGTGGCTTTCTCAAAGCGCCGGAAAGGCCTTTTCAATAAAGCTAGTGAGCTTTGCCGGTTATGTGATGCAAACATGGCTATAATAATATTTTCTCCATCGGGGAGAATGTTCACTTTTGGTCATCCTTCAACAGAGTATGTTATCAATCGTTTTCTTTCTGAGGATGATGAAACGGAATCATCCGAGACAGCTACCGGGGACGAAGGATTTTGGTGGGAAGAGTCGGTGAAAGGTTTAAACATAGAGGAGCTTGAGAAATATAAGAATTCTTTACAACGAATTAGGGATAATGTTGCAATGAAATTGGAGGAAATGGTGATGCGTAGGAATCGTGAGATAGATTATTTGAGTTTATTTTAATTAGCCATATGTATGTTACTCTTATAAATTAAATTAAAAGTTGAAGGGCTACTCATTTTACATCTTTAGATTATGTTACTTGAATTAGATTACAATAGCTAGTATCAGCTCATATTACATTTATTCATCCCCTCAAATCTAATATTACATTCTTTCTTTTTTCTCTCTCATTATATCCCATTATTATGATATTATGTGATTAAAGTTTAAGAGGTTATAGTTTTGTGTTCAATTCGATAATGATCTAAATCATAACCTCCCAAAGCTAGCTATATCCCATTTTTTTTATCTAAACACAAATGAAACTTTGTTAAGTTTTTTCACTTTGTTATATATTTACAGTTATTAATAAATAGGGTAGTAAATTATCACACCTAAGTTTAGGACTTCCCAAAAATTAAGGATTCTCACCTTGAATTTAACTGAAAATCATGAGTACAAGGAGAAGATAGCTTATAAACTAACTACTCTTGTTTAATCAAGGAAACATATTTTTTATAAAATAATGGAAACAAATCCTTGTTGGACTTGTAGACTACTCTCCTAAACATAGTTTTTATAAAATACTAGAAGCAAATCCTTGTTGGACTTATAAATTACTACAAAGTTCTAGAAGTAAATCCTTGTTGGACTTATAGATTGCTCCAAACTTATTTTTACTACCAACTTCTAGAAGTAAATCCTCGTTGGACTTAAGAGTCTATTTGGGACAGCTTTTTAAAGATCTTTGTTGGACTTATAGATTGCTCCAAACTTATTTACTACAAACTTCTATAAGTAAATCCTTGTTGGACTTAAGAGTTTATTTGGGGCGGCTTTTTAAAGACTTAAAAAGGTTAAAAAAAGAATTTTAAAATTAAAATAAAAGTTTTCTCTGAAGCTGCTTAATATAATAGATGAAATAATCTCCTTTTTTTAATTAAAATTATCATAAATAGTATTTGATTTGGTTAAATCAAAACATTTGAAAAGAGTTAAGAAGGATATTTTTATAATAAAACAAATACTATATATGCATTTAATGAGAAGAGAAGAGAAAACTCTTCTTTCAGCTTTTCAAAAAGTTCTTTTTTATACTTTAAATATAAAAAGACTTTTTATAAAAAGTTTTTTTATTTTTATCTGTTTCGTACAGCTTTTAATGAAAAAAGATTGAGAACCACTAAAAAAACTGGACCAAATAGGCACTTATTTATTATAGACATTGCTCCAAACTTATTTGTTATATGTAAGATACCTAAGGAGAAATCCAAGTTTGAGTAAGGAGAGCAGGAGGATGTTTAAAGGGCAAAAAATTCCTAGTTGATCTACAAATAGAGTACTCTCTAAAAATTTTCGTCACCTTAAAGAACCAGGGTGTTGGTTCTAATAGAAGCAAAGATTTCAAGTGGGTTTGAAGGATATCATTTAGAATTAGAGTGAGAATTTTATGCATACAGTAAGAGAGTGAGCTCTTGAATACTTTGAATTTGGTGTTTTTTACTTGGTTATAAAACTTATTGATTTCATTTTATAGGAGTAGAACTTTACTACTATAAAAGATCTTTACTTTGAACGCCATTTTTTATATAAGGCACTTCTTCCCGATAATTTAGCCAATTACGGATGTAAGAACTTTTCCAATTACAGCATAAAATCATGAGATAAAGCAATTACCTGAACAACCAAATTGGTCAGTGGTAGAGAGGGAGAACTTGCAGTAGCTCCTGTTGCAAAATATTTAGCCAACCTGTTGAATTCACTGTCTACTAGAGCATCATCAAAGCTCAATGAACAAACCTATACAATCAAGAAACGAAAAAATAAACATGAGCCCACAAGTCATAGGAAAATAAAACGGCAGGATGTGTAAATGCAAGGAAAAGAACCATAATCTACCCAATAATAAACTTACTACATCAGCTTGAGACAATTTAGGGTTTTAATAAATTCTTTCTCAAAATACTCCAGGACCTTGCAAACAAGGTATGGTACATAAGTTCATTGAACCGGTCTAATAGTTCCTTGTTCACAAACCTGAACTATAAGCATAACCTCTGAAATATTGGCCCCTAAATTTTTACTATCAGTTGGCTTTTCTGGAGCTCTTCCTTCTCGGACCTTAAAAGAAATATCAAGATAAATAAAGTTGTCAGTACTCAATAAACAAACCTTATCAAATAAAATAGTTAGATGAAATTTCGGATTCATTTTAACAGCAGGTTAAATCACTGTTAAGAACTCAAAGCAAAGCAATGGCGAGATAACTGCAAAATGTAAATAATAGAGTTGTCATCACTCATTAGTCTTTTTTAGTAACACATACTGTTAACTGACGCCAGAATCCAGTATTTTTAAATCTGTTCCAAATTGGCAATTCTGAATGCTGCAGGAATTCCTGAAATATTGTCGCATATTTCCAAGCAATTCTTGAAACATTTGGACAGTCCAATGGTTCTTCAACTGCTGTCACACCCTCCCTGAAAAGTCTCTTAAGTATTGGTAAAATTGTCCAATACCAAGAAGTGCCTCCCAACACTAGCAACTGGAGAGAGAAAACAAGACAGGGGTAATGTGGACTACCTAAAATTTCCAAGCATGAATCCCACAGTTGGTTTGCCCTGCAGAGAATATCCAACAGAAAACTCACATTTGTTACGGTATCCATTCACAAGTGGTGATTCAAGTATTCCCTCTAGTTTACATGGAAGACCACCTGCAGGATGTAAGATGAAAAAAAGGAAAGAAATAAGAGTCCCAACGCTTCCTTCTGGAAAGCTATCATGATGATAAAAACAATACCTATCTCCCTGGATTTCATAACCCATTCTGGAAGTGAAACACCATTTGGACAAGCTTTACGGGCACTTCTAGTCTGTACAAAAATTTTTGAAAAATTCAGAAAACTGAGAAATAGTATTGCCACATAAGATAATGAAAAGCAAAACATGAATTGCATTTCTAACAAGTTTTTTGAGCATTTGCACAATCGAGTTCTTTTTGTGCTCCAATTGGTCGCTGTAAGGCATATGAGCAAGGGGTGTCACAACATCTCGTGCACTTCTAGCCCTTGAGACCGAACCATCTGCTGCTATACTGTCATCATTGCTTTTACCATCATCGTTTCCATTTGAAGTTGAAGGGAACCCAGCAATCTCTCCATCCAAAGCAGGTTCACTGGTTTCCAGATTGTTTTCAGGGAGAGCCATTGCTGATTTGTTTTTTTTCTCAAATGATCGAGGAATGACATTAGCAATCTTTAAATTCTTGTTGCCAACAGATATCCCTTCCAGCTCCTGTCCCATTGACATTTTCGTATACCGGTCAAAAGATTATTGCAAGTTTTAAGAAGCAGTAACACTAAACAGTGTGAAAGAAAGGATACCTCCACCGCACTTTTCAATTGTTCTGCATCTTCAAAACTCACAAAACCTACACTCATGCCCTTCTTTTTCTTTGCAGATTTAAAGATAATCCCCTGCCAAAACAAGGATTTCATATGAATAATGTAATCTAAAAGTAAGCAAGCATTCTCTATCTAAAACAAAAAAAGTTTGGACTGTTTAATTCACATTACGCTGTAGTTCTTTGTTCTCGCAAACAAGGGATACGAAAACAGTTTCTGAAAAAGATATCTGATTGAGAGTTTCCAAAAACAGTTTTCAGATACATCGACAAAAACTAGCTTAGATATAAACACAATAAAAATTTTACTGTTGTAAGATTGTATTAAAATTATATGCAAGAATTCCAAATCAGATACTGGTTCTAAAAAACTGTTTTCAAAGAGTTAACCCGGCGCCCTTAATTTCTTAGTTTCTAGTGACATTTTTGGAATAGTAAACCTCCCTCAACTCCTTTAAACTCACATGGTCAGCGAGAAACTTCTTCAGGTTATCAAAATTCCACTTTCTAGGCAAATGCACCAAACATTTACTAAGCTCATTATCTTGATCGGCACCATCAACCGCCACATCCGTCATCATAACCTCCTCCACTACATTTTCCTTCACCCCGCATTTCTCTCCATTCTCCACTTTCCTAGCTTTCTTAGCCCATTCCGAGGTCGGGTCCCACGTGTTGTCGGGTCGCAGGCGGAGTTCCTCCTCGCCGTGAGCAAACCTACAGGTGTCGCCGTGACAACATGAACCTGACTTCCTGAAGTATGAGCATAGACTGGTTTTATATAAAGGGTGAATAGATGGCTCAGCTTCAGACTGCAGTTCCTCTTCCTCTCTTTTGCGCTTCTCTGCTGGGGTGGTGGTGACATCGTCCGTTGATTGAGGAATGGAAGATTGGATTTCTTGGTCGGTCTTCAGCTCAGATTCCTTCTCATTAGCTGAGTCCTGAACGTTGATTGGAGTCGGGAGGTCTAGGGTTTCAGTTGGAGATGATGCCATGGCGGTTACTGCATCACTGCTGTTTTAGTAATGGGTCAAATAGCAAGTACCAGCCCGACACTGTACCTGCGTCAACATTTTATGATAATGTTATCACTTCTAATTAGTCTTATTTTTGCGATTTAATTAGTATATATATTTACGAATTACGAGACTATTTTTAAATGATATTATAATTGTTCAAATAATGTAATATTTATTTATTAAATTTTTAAAAAATATATTTTGATTATTATAAGGATATAATAATTTTGTTTAGATCATATTCTACTGTACTTTGAGATTGTTGTATTATGAACTTATTATTAATATTATGCTCTTTCTTTGAGATTGTTGTATTATGAACTTATTATTAATATTATGCTCTTTCTTTGTGTTTAATTTTTAAAAAACAAAATACGGTACAATAAAAAGAATATTAAAAAATAATAAATTAATTAATTAACTAACAAAAATACATAATCTTCATTCAAATAAACATGAATTATATAATTAAATAAAACATATAACAACATATTCTTGTATTGTAGTTCAATCACAACAAATAAACGATAGGAGAATTCTCAATTTATTAAATTGTTATTCTTTAATTACCTAGTTGAAGGAGACATATATGATGATTCATTAGAAATTGTACTTGTTTTCTATGCAATCAAAACGTCCATATATTGTTTTGTAGAAGAAATTTTGCTCAAGGTTAGATATGTTCTACAAGCACGTACTGGTAAGGCAAACGATTAATTTACACCAACACAGACTGAATCTGAGTGTGCAGTGTTCAAATGATAACAAGAACAACACAAACTGTTTTTGTAAGTTTTGTTTACTAACGCAATACTGACAACAATAGAAATTGCTGCCAATATGCAACCTCTAGTCTAAGCATTCCCAACATGCTTCAATTAAAGATCACGAAAATTGATGAAACCGAGAGAATTACTTAAAGTGTTCTGAACAAAAGATAAGCACTGTGATTAGCAATAACCATTAAATCATTAACCTATAACCATTAAATCATTAAACCTATTGAGTGCGCTAGGAATGACAAATATGCATGCGAGTAACAGAGTTAAAAAAATACTTTAGTAATTGACCGGCTTACAATATCATTGAAGTTTTACATCAACCTCAAATTCTGTATGTAGCACAAAATGGATAGACACAAAACCATATATACATGAGAAGTCATTTGCCAGCACTTCTTTTGGGGTAAAACACCCAAATGGTGGAGCAACATTACATTATTGTTGAGTAAATAACATTGTATTTTCACATCACATCTTACCCCAAGTCTCTAAAGATCAGGTGAACTTGATAATGAAAACCAACACTCTTTAGGCAGCAGACAGTCTTCAATCATCAGATCCATTATTCACCTTAATTTCCAGCAGCCTCTCAACAGGTTGCCGGCAAATGGGACAACGGTTTGTCTGAAACTGCAAAACCTTTGCACATTCACTGCACATGCACTGCATAGACGAAACAATAATTAGGGACAAGTAAAATCTTCAACATACCCTAATAGTTATAATAACACCGAACCACATTAGCCAAAACGTCAAGTAGATCTTGTACCAATAGAATATAATATCTAGGAAGACTTATTTCGTTGAACTAATTTTAATAAAAACTGAAAACTATACACACTTAAACAGCATGCAATGCTTCCCTAGTTGGAGAAGGCAAATCACAAAGTAGAGAATGATTCACATATTACTTATTTTTTGTTGATCCTTCTCAAGGACATTTTCAGGTAGTAGGATGAAACATTCACACCTACCACATCCCAAATGAGGATTAAGGCTGGAATCACAACCTATACAATGCAATTGTCTTTAGGCAAGTGAACTCCCAATTTCCAGTCCGGCAAACAACATTTAAAACAGGACATGGCAAAATTCAGGTATCAGAACTTTTGAAAAATTCCCATTCATTTTAATCTAAATCTGATGAGTAGTGTCATTAGACAAAGAAAATTTTATACAACACAATTGTCCAAAGTAGCTTGAATTTACCCAAATACCATCACCAGATTGATAAAGCATATACCTAAATCCATTAGAAAAAGAACCGTCAAAAAGCTTACTAGGCATGTTCTACTGTGTTTTATGTACATGTATGTATTCATATATGTTATTCGATTACTTCAATGCTCTACACTGCTGGCACTAATTGCTAAAAACCAACATTTGACTCCGTAGCCATGAATTACTCTGGACAGCTTCCATTGCCTTTTATCTTTGATTAATCTAAAGAAAAAAATGAAGGAAGAAATTAAGAATTACTCTGTACATACCATGTGTCGGCATGGGAGGACAGTTGTGTCTCGTGGTTCTGACAAGCAGATGACACAATCTTTTCCAGAATCATTCTCATCAACACCACCACCAGTTGTATTCCCGATTCCATAAATTTCTTGTAGCTCATACCTCATTCTGTTCACCCACAGGATCTGCTTTATCACCTGTGCATGCAACTCGCCTTTCTCTTTTTTTTCAAACATTGCCATAGTAATTTGAGAATTGCCAGTCGGATTTGTTTCTGTTTTGTTACTGTCAGACGGGCATGCCTCAGCCTTAACAATGAGAGGATAAACTTCTGTATCATTCACCTTAGTCAACTCAGCCTCATCAAACATTGAGAAGTCAATCCCTGTCCCAGAAGGCTGTCTAAACTTCTGACAGATACCTTGTTGGAAAGGTATAGTGACTTGTTTAAGCACGTCTTCCTTTGTTGCGATTAGATTACAATCCACATTTTCTTTACCGAAAAACATGACAGTAATGCTGAGGGAAAATAAAAGAACAATAAACCATTATAAAGACATAATAATTGTCAACACACACATTCTTATTCATATATACCAAGTACTGGAATCTCTACAATAAATAACATATAAACATAAGCAGGTTCGTGAAGTACAGTTATGAGTAAGGAAAGGTAACTATGTCAACTAACCAGGTCCATAATTTCAACAATTAGTAATTTTGTCAGCAATCCGTGAACCTTGATAAAAGTGGCTCCTATTTGTATAAGAACTGTGATAATAACTGGATGGTTCATTTCAACAAAAAACACAGGATGGTTCCGCCATTGGAAAATTACTAGCACTAGATGTTTAATTTTTTAGTTTAGGTCATAAACCACTTTCTTTAACCATGAAATGGAAATGTTGCTTGCAGGCCAATTTTTGAGCAAACGGGGGATAACATCCTCAAGCATCAGTCTCCATCTTATTCAGAAGAAATAAAGTTTCTAAAAGGCTGGAGAAAGGAAGCAAGCCAAGTCAAGTTAAGCATCTATATAAGAATTTGGAAGGTTGAAAAAATAAATAACAGATCCAGTAGCCAGGCTCCCAAATAGCCAACATCAAAACAAGACTACAATTATCCAAATTTCATAATCCAAGAAGACTTCCTTAGCATTAAGCCATCATATACTTAAAAACAGCCATGCAAGAACTCATCAACATTCAATCAATTCGACAATTCCTAGCAACAGCCTAGGAAAGTATGTAGGTTTCAGATTAACATGACTCAATAACTACATGAAAAATACAAGTGAAAATGCTTTTAAATAGCCAGAACCAAAAATGTTTTTCTGATTATTTTGAGGCACTTGATTAAAATAGACAAAATTGTTTTTCGAAGAAAAGTATCCGAATGCCATCCTAAGAAATAATATATTAGCAACTAAAATGCCAATGTGTTTTCTTATTCTATCTACAAAGCACCGTGCACTTCCAACACCATTTAAGCAACCAAAAAGAAGCAAAACGAAAATCACATATAAGAATCACAACAAATCATTCAAAGAAAAATATACAAAATTGAAAAAGAAAATAATAAACACCGAAACCAAAAACAACCCAATTAACATTCCAACACATTTCAATCAAATTTTTACCTTCCAGGGGCAGTCGCATCGAACGTGAAACCAACGAGAAACTTGCCAGGATTCTCCTCATCGGGCTCAACCCTAAGTGTTTCCTTCTTCACGTTTACATCATTCCTAATGGTGACAGTATTATGATGCTCCACGTAAGTGGGAAACGGCGGAGGGTTCGCCGAAGCCGGGTGAGACTGCCCAGCTGCCGGCACGTGATGGTAACCGTAGGTGCTCGGGACGGCAGGCGGCAGGTAGTATCCCGGGTAATGGGGACAGTATTGGTTGGGGTATTGAGAAGGGTAAGGGGTGGCTCCAGTAAACACGAATTGGCTATGGGCTGATCGGCTATGCGGTGGTGGCGTTGGCGGAGGAATGTTGCTGTGATAGCGCTGACTGCTTCCAGAATTTCCCATTAATTATTATTGTTTCTGCCGCTTGAATTTGATTGATAAGAAACTAGTTCAACTATATATTACAAAAAGTTTTATAAAAATTGAAAATAGAATTGTTTCTATTTAAATGAATTAAGAGGAAAACAAAGATAATGGCTGAAGAGTTCTTCGCTGTAAAATGGCCAGAAAGACGAGGACAAGAACGGGTCATCATAGACAATGGAAATTGGGGATATAATACCATACGGATACCTAATTTTGTAGTTTTCACAAATAAGGATAAAATTTTCAACCAATGTAAAATAGACCTGTGGTTGTGCTACTGAAATGACTTAAATAACCTTCATTAAATTATTTCAAATTCAAATGTAGTAAGTGTGATTGTGTCATTTCAGTAATATCCAGGGACGTACATGATCCCTATGGAAACAAATATGCCATTATTTGTTAAAATATAAAATTTGAGAACTTAAATGTTATTAATTCGTTGAGACCGATGTCGGACAACGATGATACGCGTACACCTACACGCCAGCAGGATAAGGTAAAAATTCAAATCTAATTTATTTTTAATATTAATAAAAAAAATATATTGTTTTCTGCTATTATTTTGTTATTTATGACAATACAAACACTATTTTTATAATTATTTCTAAGCAAATAATAATCATTTTTATTATTATAAATAAGAACATGATTTGGATTTTGGAATGCTTTTATGATAAAATATTTTCGTTAAATAATGTTATTTTATGTAAAAAAAAATTAATTACTTTTATTGAAAAAGACTAGATTCTAAATTTTTATTTTAAATAATATGGTATTTACCAACTAATAAAATAATATAATAAATTGAATTCAACTTATTTAAAATAAAATTTTAGGATGTTTAAAGAATTAGTTTATTACATATAAAAGAAATTCATATGATATTACTATTTAATGAACAATTTTGCCAAAAATAGAGTATCAAATTTAAAAATTGTTTATTTTAAAAATTTAGAAGAAAAAAAAATTCTTGCATTTGATAAAGTGGCATTAATATGACATGAATATTAAATCACATTGGGAGCATGGTATTGAAAACCTCTGTTTTTCCCATGCTTCTTAATTCTTATGAAGCGAAGCGGCACTTCAGATGTTTTTCGGAATAATGAAAACCAATTTGTACAATTTAATGAGTGTAGGAAAAGAAATAAGGAAAATTGACAAAAATAATCACATTTTTACCCATTTTTGTAAATTTGATCATACCCACAAAAAAAAAAATCTTTAGTTCACTTTCTCTTACTCTTTCAAATTTAAATATCGATTAAAATAAAAAAATGTAGTAAATCAAGAAATTTTGATGATAGACAACTGTATTTACAGTATTGGAAAAAGTTCAGAACATAGTGATTTTTAAAAAAAAAAAAAAAGTTGAGTTTTGCTGCTTAATTTTAAAGTTTCAAAATTTCGACAAAATCAATATTAAATAATTGTTTAGATGTTGTATTGTAATTTAAAAATAAAAAATGATAATATTGATTCCGAAGGGGTAAGTTTTGACTCTAAAATCTTTTGTCAAAATTTTTTTTATACTTTTAAACTAAATTTTGAGAGAAATTTAAATCTATTTTGAAAGTATAAATGGATCTTAAAATGCAAAAAAAAATTGATTTCAAATTCGAAAGTAGGATAGAATTAATTTCAGTAGTATAAATTAATTGATTTTAAAAATAGAATTTAATTTATTTCAAAAAGTGGAAATTTAAATGGTTTTAAAAGGAGGTTAGGATTGATTTGTAGAGTAAAAATTAACTAATTTCAAGAATGGAATATAATTCGTTTTAAAAGTAGGAATTTAAAGAATTTTAAAAGTAAAATTTAATTGATTTTAAAAAATAAAAATTTAATAAATTTTAAAAGTAATAATTTATTTTTTTTAAGTAAAATTTAAAAATTTTGAAAACAGAATTTATCATGTTTTGGATTGTATGTAATTAAATTGTATTTTAAAATATATGCAGATTGATAATGATTAGTTTGACCCAATTCTCAATAGTTTGACAATGGTTTATTCTTCAAGGAAAAACAATAATTTATCGATTCTCAATTATAGTACTTATTTGTTCTTATTGCTAGTTTCATTTTTTGAGTGTGGAACAACAAGTATCATAATTGAAAACAAATAAGTTGATATCTCATTGCTAAGTAATGATTATTATGACTATTCAATGTAATCAAGGTCTAATCCAATTCCAACAAAGGTTAAAATTAAGTTTGATAATTCTATTTGTTTTGATTATTAAAACAGTAATATTAATTTATACAGTTAGTGTACGAGACTAACATTATATTATAAATCAATAATAATATATCAAATATTTAATATTATTATATTATATAACTATTACTTATTATTTTAGTAAAAAAATAGCTTAAATTTAATGGTGCAAGTATATATTGATGTAAAAAAATTCTTTCTAGATCTTCATATACCACAATATTCTTCTTGTTAATCGAATTTATTATTGTCTAAAATCAGGAAAAAAATAAATAATTTAACAAAAATTCTTTAATATTTAAATTAATATTTTTTAAATTAATTTTTAAGAAACAAAAATGGAAACAATTCTATCAAAAAGATCTTATCAAAATTTGTGCACTTGATTTTTCATACGCTTATACTGAAGTATAACTATCACCGCGTTTTGTGTATTTATAATTCTATTTTTAGGTGATTATAGGATTACATGCTTTTTTTTAATGAGATGTAACTACTAAACCATTGATCTCCTTTATTTGCAATATAATTCATGTCTTTGAATCCTTGTTTTGGTCGAAATAACTGCTATGAGATAATATCTGTTTATTATTATGACTATTTAATATAATTAACGCCTGATCCAATTTCAATAAAAGTAAAAATTAAGTTTGATAATTCTATTTGCTATGACTATTGAAGTAGTAATATTATTATATACAATTAGTGTGTCAGGTTAACATTATATTATAAATCAATAATAATATATCAAATACTTAATATTATTATATTACATAACTATTTTCTATTATTGTGGTAAAAGAATCACTTACAAATTTAATGATGTAAGTATATATTGATGTAAAAAAAATTCTTTTTTATCTTCGTGCATCAGAATATTCTTCCTTATTGATAGGATTTATTATCGCCTAAAATTAAAAAAAAATAGAAAAAAAATCGGTGATCCAAAGAAAATCCTCAAATACTTAATTTAAGATTTTTCTTAATTAAGTTTTTAAGAAACAAAAATAGTAATAATTCTATGAGAAAGATCATATCAAAATTTGTGCACTTGATTTTTCATAATCTTATCTTGAGTATAACCGTCACCATATTTTTTGTATTTATAGCTCTTTTTTTTAGGGGATTATAGTATTGCATGGTCTTTTTCATAGGATGTAACTATTAGACCATTGATCCCTTTTATTTGTAGTATAATTCACGTCTTTCAACTCTTCTTTTGATTAGGATAACTGTTGTGAAATAGTCTTAAAATTAGGTTATTTAACCAAAACCTTTGCAACATCATACTCAATATCTTTGTTAACACGAAAGATCTCAAAAATTTACATCTTGTTTGATACTTTTATTAACATGAAAGATCTTAAAATTTTACACCTTACTTGAGACCTTCGATAACATGAGAGGTTTCAAAATTTTATATGTCTTACTCGAAATCTTTGTTAATGTAAGATGTTTCAGGATTTTACACCTTATCTAAAATCTTTGTTAATATAAGAGATCTAAAAATTTTACATCACACTTAAATCTCTGTCGATTAATGAGGTCTCAAGGTTTAACGTCACATCCATCGTACTTGATCTTTGATCTATGGAAAGCTATTAAACTTTGGATTTTTTCCTAAACAATATACTGATGGTCTTTTAATGTACAATAATACAAAGAGAAAGAAGTTTTACATTTGGTAAAGCTGGTGAAATATTGTCTAGTAAGTATATGAGTTGGACATCAAACAAAATAATACATTTATAGTCTACCAAGAAAAAATCATACATTCAACCAATTAAGATAAAATAAGTAAAACAATACATTCTAACAAAAAAAACTGCATTAAGTAAAATTTATATTTTTGAATTGAGTTTAATTCTTAGTTTCAAAATAAGTTATATTCTTACTTTCTAAATAATTTTAATTTATATTCTTATTTTTAAAATTAGTTTAATTTCTATTTTCAGAATTATTTTAATTCCTAGTTTAGAACTAAGTTATATTTTTATTTTTAAAATCAATTATATTTTTATTTTTGAAATCAGTAATATTTTTATTTTCAAAATCAGTTTAAACATGTTTTTTAAAATCTTTACAATATGAAAATGACAAAATTTTCTACAATAAAGCTTCCTTGCTAAAAAATACCCTATTAACAATTATTATTATCATTTTTCATATTTAAATCACAACACAATATCTAAACACATATTTATATCATTAAAATTTCTAAATTTTACATAAACAAATCATAATTAAAATGAATGAGATAAATTCACATGTTTAAAAATTTTGTGAAGTTCGTTTGGGATATTTGTACATTGGTGCCGTCAATTGACAGTTAATCTAAAATGATACACTGAAAAAAAAAGATTTTTTTTTTAATGATATAATAACATTACATTGATAGTTCAGAATTTAAAAAGTTTTTAATTTAAAATTTTAAAAATTTTGATTACAGGATCAATTTTGTTAAAAAAATATGTTTTTAATTTAATTTTAAAATGTTATCTTAATATGATATTTTTTATAAGCAAGGACCAAAATATGACTATTTTTATCAAATTTTCAATATACAAAGAGTATGTTTTCAAATGTTAACCCCATACCATTAGCCAATTAATAGGTTTTTTGGTCACAACACATCATAACTTTTTTTATAACTGAAAACAATCAATTTAATATTTCATAATTCATATCACAAATAGGATGGGAATATTGTTGAACACTGTTTTTGATAATTTCATACAAATTTTGAAAATTTTATTGATAATCCTTCAATAATTATATAAATAGAAGTAGGTCACAGGCACAGCTACCTATTCATAAGATTTACAGTACTTGGTCGTAAAAGAAGAAGCATTAACCACAAATTGATAGAATTGCATTAATTGCATGCCTTTATTACGTGCAGTGTCTGCTTATGTAGGTGACATAAAAAAATGGAACTGACACAAGCTTCAACACGATTACGTTTTGCAAACCCAAAAGCACAACAGTCTGCACTGTGAGCACAACCTAAATGAAGCAAAATTTTCTACCACATTCAACCAGTATCGGCCAGCTTTACTGCTCTTCTCTTCCAATCGTTAATTGCCGTATTATGACTCCTACAGTCTATCTACATCCAAGCCTATTCAACGAATATGTGAATCTCAAATGCAGAAACATTATAACAGTTCAAGTGAAGAAATATCCAAGATTTAAATGAATCATTAAGTTAATCGACAACTTGTAAACCAAAATGTACAATGTACTAGCATGTCAGCATTTCATGCCTTCAACAGCAAGTGATTCCGAAAAACAATGCGGTTTATGCACGAAGACGAAGTACTTAAATTTCCTGATACTACAGAAACTTGGCAGTAAAATCTCAAATCACCAACTCATCAAACAAGGAAGATTTTTAATGAATTTATTGATGCGAATAAGTTGACTGCGAATCAGAAAAGGGATTTGAAAATAAGATACATTATCAGGGGACTAACAGAGTAATCTTGATAGCAGATAATTGCAGATTGATGAAGTGAGAAACACTTCAAAATACAGACATGTTAAAGAAAAAAGTAATCAAATACAAAGATTGTGAAATTCTAGCTCATCGACAATGTAGTCAATTGGATAAATGTGCAGGGAAGCACCCAAATGGCCATGTCAGATTGCATATGCCTGCACCATCAATTAAATCAATCTAAGTGAACTATCAACAACCCATGACGGCACAGTTGTATACAAACACGCCAACATGGTCCTTCACACCAAGAACCTTCCAATCCAAGGTCCCATTGATAATCCCCGATTTAGGACACCACGAGTTTAACACAACAGCTTCACCTTCTGGGCCTCTTTGCCCACCTACAACCAGAATTTCATCTCCACAAGCCTTAAATGCCAGGCCCCAGCCATTGGAAGAATCAGCCCTTACAGGGAGCCTTCCCAATACATCCCAGCTGTTCTTTATCTTATCGTATTTCTTCACCATGTTAGTCAAATACTCAACTGCATACAATTGATTATCCACAACTGCCACAAGAGGAGGAGCCTGAGCAGCCCTATTTACATTTGGATACATCCCTTCTATTTTCCTCCATTTCCTTGTCTGAAGATCAAACTCCTCACCGCAGGTCAATGAAATATTGGGACTCGACATTCCGCCAATCACATAGAATTTGCCATCCATGAAGAAGCCAGAGCACAATCTACGTGGTGAATCCATATTAGGTAACATTTCCCATTTACCAGATGTGGAGTCATATAACTCCGCTGATTTCAGAACATGCCCATTCTTATCGCTACCTCCTGCAACAATAGCAATAGAACCAAGACTACCTGACCCAAACAAACACCGGGGATGGTTCATTCCATCACACTTCATCCAACCACGACAAGCTAAGCTATACTTCCAAATTGCAAAATCAAATAATTCACGCCCAAAAACCAACAATTCACTGCCCACGGTCAAAGACTCCTTATCAGCATGGTTGAAGCACTCATCACAAGGCATCTTGGGCAAAGTCATCCATTTCTGTCTCATTGGATCAAATGCCTCCCAACCCCTCGGATCACAAACCAAGTAGACCCAATGTTCCACAACACCTAACTGCTTCCTCAACCCATACAGATACCCACTTTTGATTAACTTATGAAACCTCTTATTTATACATGATAATGAAGCATAGTCCGATCTACATGCCAAAGCAAGACAGTTCAGTGCAACATCATCAACAAGACCAGGGAGAAGCGAATCACTTGGTCCATTTCGATAACAACCATCATTCACTCCATCCCTCCAATTCACTATTGAAAAACTAGCTACTTCTTCTTCTTCTGTTACTACCTCCTCCACAATTTCATCCAAACGGGCTTTCTTTATCATGTTAAAATAATCTTTTCCTATAATCCAACAAAAACAAGCTAAATTTTGATAAAATGCCAAAAAAGCAATATCAACCCCCAATTTTCAATTTTCCCAATAGCCTGAAAACAAGTTCCGATCTTTGCACATAATTGCTCTCCGCTTATTTATTTTTTTCATTAAATTTGACATATCAAAACATTTATACCCATATCCCAATCTACACCCAAAAAATCCCAATTCTTCAGAATATACGAAAAACTATAAATTAGCCCCCAGTTTCTATATAAATTCCCAAAAAATTCTTTTGGTTAAGACAGTAATATAATCAAAAGTCAAACGAAATTCCAGCATACAACTGAATTGTCGAGATTCCAGGGGAAAACGTCTCACTTGTTTTCTCCACGCAGAATCACCTGAAAAAATGAAAAAAACACAAGTAATAAGCAAAAGTAACTAAGCGAAAATTATCTTTCAACGGCTCAACGACCAACAATTTAATTGTAATTCTAAAACTATGGTCCGATCCGGATAATAGACACTAAAAGGGATTCGGATCCTGACAACTCTTAGTGCACGAATTTGGATCCAAATCGGCCAATTATTCAGATCTTTCTAGATAAAATTTAAATACAATGAAAAGCTTCAGAGCTACGAATGCAAAGTGAAAATCTTGTGTACGTACAAAAAATTTTCAACGGAGTTATCTGAACCAGTTAATAGTTCGGCCTGGAATTTCGCCGGTAATTATTAGCGGTTGAACATGTTGCCAGAGTCCGGCCAACGTAGAGATTGTTTGGAAGGTAATAGAGAAAAGTGAAGAGGGGCTGTGGATATAAAATTGTAAACTGAAATGTGCTTGCAGATATAACCCCTTCTTTATACTATTTGTGTTCTTACTATTTCCTTTTTCCATTTTTTTTCACTCGCGATTAAAAATTGATAATGCTTTTATTTTTATTAGGTTAGGGTTGGACCGGTTGGTACTTGGTAGAAACACAAATTAATTAAGTTGATTAGTCTACAGTCCTGTGTCTTCTGGGGACAGGACAACCGTCCGTTTAGTATTGCAAACATGGTAATTTTCAAAATTAAATAAGAATATTTTAAATGATTTTAATTTTTTAAAAATATTCAAAATTTGAATTTTGTTTAGTAGAATAAATTTTTTTAATATAATTAAATAAAAAAATTGGACTAATTGAGAAATCATATCTTTTAAGTAGGGAAAGATTGCTTTTGAAAATAAACTTATGAAATAATTTATTTAAATATGAGAGCATTTAATTTAATAAAAATAATTATATTTTATATTTTTATAACTCTTTCTTTTTTTTGTATATGTATTCCTATATTGTAATTCTTTATTAGTTAGGTATAAAGAGCATTAAATTTTTATCAAGAAAATAAATTTATTTATAAATTATAATATTGTGAATTCAAGTTAATTTATTTTAATATTATCATGTTATAAATTTAAAATATAGAGATGTATAGGGATAAATCGCAATAATTCAATAGAAGTGAAAATTATTTTGAAAATTAAAAGACCAAAAGAAATTACTTTATTTCTACTGAAAGAAGTTCAAATATTGTACTGATGAGAATAAAATTTTTGTAGCTTTTTAAAATACTAAATTACTTTCACTTCTATTGAAAAAATTATTTTAATTAATTTTTAAAATATAATAATAAAAAACTATTTTTATAAATTTTTTATTAGAAAATACATTTGATAACCAAACAACTAATATTTTTTTTAATTATTAAAAGCTTTAATTATAAAATATTTATTAAAAAAACACTGCTTAAAAACTTATATGACCCTAAATATTTAAGATTTAACACTCTCATAAATTATTTTGTATTTTATCACTTATTTTTTTTACTGTTTTTAATTCAAGTATTAAATACTTGTTTGAAAATAATTTGAAACATAATAAATGGAATTAATGACAAATAAACTACTGAAAATGCGTTAGTTAGAACGACTAGTCGTACCATAGTTTCCCTTTTCTTACAATAATTCAATCAAAATTTATCATATATTGATTTATTTTAAATGTGTCAATTACATTCATAATCAATGAAATGAACACGTGATATTTCAAAAGCAAGCATTTTTTAAATACAATAAACATGGATTTAAGATTATATTATATTTTATAATAGTCAAAAGAGTTTACATAATATTAAAAAATAAAAATTACTATTTTTAATAAAAAAAGTTTTTAAAAACTTTTTAAGATTTAAAAATTTCAAAATAGTATTATTTTATTTTTAAAAGTTTAAATGTTTTTTATTTTTATTTTTAATCTTGATAATTTTTAACTTCTTGTTCGCAGGGTAGTTATACTCATTCCTCTAAAAATACTAAATAAGGTTAAAAATAAATTATTTAATCAAGAGTCTTTAATTTTTTATATAATTTTTAGATTATTAAATTAATTTTCTTTAAATAATTAAAGTTATATTTTTTATGTGAATTATAATTAAAAGTATTAATTATACATTTTAAATTTAATTTTTAAATATTAAATTTATATTAATTTAATAATAAAAAATATGTAATAATTTATATATATATAAAAAAAAAGTAGTGTTACTGACATTGTCCTATTATTGAATATAATGTAAAAATTTTGGTTGCACGACAATGGAATTCATCTAAGAGTAGTAAATACTGAATCGACTCCTAATCTAAAAACGTCAAGTATTAATAAAAAAAGACAAAGAAAGAAATGGAACATGTAATTAACATAAAATAAAAGGGTTAAATTATAATAATAATAAATTAGATGGAATCGTAAGAGAAAAGAATTGATCAAAGATTGACTGATAAGGGTTGACAAACAGGGACCAGAGCTTTATCCTTAAACAAACATTAAACTTATGACAGGTGGCAAATGGGCTATCATGAGTTCCCGATCTGGCACGGGCCTAACATATAAACAGTATCTACCCAATTTATAAATAGTAAAAATTTGGCATGGCTTAACTCATTCGATGGATCGTGTCAGACCGAGATAGGTTAGATTCAGTACGAGCTGTAGTAGATTCGAGCTTAGCACAGTACATAAACATTATTTTTAAGGGACAGATCAGTCTAACCCATTTGATATATATATAT
>JAVXUL010000008.1:12408287-12420226 GCA_035590515.1 Trichilia minutiflora | reverse complement strand
CATTGATTTCATGATTTGAATGGTTGAGATTAAATTGAATTCTGTGGAGGGGGTGATTGGATTTCCCCCAAACCACATGGGGAATTTGGAATTCCCCCAAACTTAAAGCATGGATGATTGCAAACAAACACCATTCGTTCAGTGACAGAATAATATTCTTCCTGATTACTTAAATTTGGTTGGACATTCCCGGGCTTATACCACACAAAGACAGATTAAGGATTAAAATCTGAACCATGCACACCTGAAGCGCTAGCAGGAAATTGTATATAATTAATTAAGCTGTGTTATATTAATTAATTAATTAATTATAATGTATACAAATATTAAATTCACTTGTATTTGTAAGGAAAGAGATTAATCAATTTGTGTTTTTTATCATGAAAATTTGTATTAATTACATTTACCTTATAACCCATCGAAAAGAAGATCTATATTAATGAAATTTCTGAGTGAATGGTTCTATTATACATTGGTGATCCATGAGTTGCATGGTTAAATTTAGAAAAGAGCACATATATTAAACATCATTCATAACAGTAACACAATTATTGAATTCTGCACGAGAAAGATAGATGAAAATTAAAAGCATGCAACAGGGATATTTTGATTGATCGGTAACAACCAACTTGTGAGATTTAGTTATTGTTTCAGGTTGTTTAAGTTGGTTGATTATTGATTTATTTTTTTATTATAAGAAGAGGTTATAAATTAATTTATAAATGTGTCTAAAATATAAGTCTTTATTAATGATTTTTTTTCTAAAGAGTCCTTGGGATTTTTTCACTAAAGTTTCTTAGTATTAAATATCTTTGATTTTAATTTGTATCTTTTAGGTAATTACATTATGGCCCAAAAGAAGTTGTAAAGTTACAAAATTGAAGATAGTGGATTCTCTGCGGCGCCCGAGGACGTAGGTATTTATACCGAACCTCGTTAAATTTTGTGTTTTGTCTATTTGTGCCATTTATTTGCTTTAATTATATTTAATTAGCTAGTAGAATACTTGTTGTTATTGTTTGGGATTTCCATATGATTGCTTAGTTAGGGAATTCTATATTTCCGCTTTGTTAGCAACAAGTAGTATCTTGAGTGTCCAACAAGTAGTAGCAGATTTTGTTTGGGGCACAACACCAAGGAGAGCTGATACAGCAGCCAGTCATCTAGCCCTGAAATCGCCAACCATACAGAAACTTGGAATTAATTTACAGTCCCTGGAGCAAGTTAGTAGCAGTGCCAAAAAATTCAGAAAAGTAATGCCATTTAATAGAGTTTTATTCTGGTCTGGATGGTGCAACGGCAAATAGGGCATAACTCAAGAACTTGTCCACACTCACAGCAAGTCTGCAAATAAATAGATTCATAAATGCACTCCACAAACCATTCTTCAAAAGAAACCAAAGAAATACTTGGCTGTATTACCTGATGACCAAAACCGAAGGCCGTATTCTTTGGATTGGTAAGGCATATAGGACAAACCTATAGGAATCATGTTAAGAAAAGGTTCAAAACAGTACTTGTGTTTAACAAATTAAATTCTATTCGCTGTAAAATCAAATTTTAATTATTGGTAATATAAGAGAAGAACGCAAGTACATGATTATCAGAAGCAGAACTTGCAGGTGGAGCAATGCCAACAACTCTATCATATCTACCTGAAGGAGTACTTGGACGAAAACTACTTGTCCATGAAATTTGAGGAGTGCTTAGAGAAGCTACAACATTTTGGCCCAGGCCAAAGTAGTAAAAACTTCACGAGCCTAACTAGGAATAGTAAATTTTTTACCCCAACAGATTAAGTTCTAGTGTCGCTTTGTACTCAGAAGGTATCTCCATCAAGGCTCCAACAGCAAATTCAGCTTCTTTTCTGGACCAGTCAACATTGTTTAACGTAATTTCTGTAAAGTTTACAAGTTACAGAAGACAAAGTGACAAGGATTTCTCAACTGGGGTAAGGATACAAGCTACAAAATAGCAGAAAATAGCAAGTCCTATTGCCACCAGGATGTACTTGCCCGAAAATTATCAAATGCTGGGGCTGGAATGTTATCATCAAATTCCTTCATTATGTCCGTCGGCCCATCTCCAACCCCATCTAATATAACTGACAAGGGGTACTCACTGCAAAACAATGGATGTGTCAAAAGGTGTTAGAATGAAACTATCACAGAAGTAAGTAAACTGAACATTTACCTTGCTTTAAGAATTGCTTCAACGGTTTTCTTTTCCTGTGGGCGCAGTCGGCCACGCTCAGTGTCAACATTTCTTTTCACCTGTAAACCCAAAGTTTGTGAATTATAGCATACTGAGAGAATTTGAAATGAGAATTGCATGGTAAGGAAGTACCAACAGATCATGTGGTTTGCCAGGAAACTAGATCTAATCGCACTTTTCTACCCAGCAGCATATAGTTTACGATTGCAACAATTATCTCGTGCACTTATAACTACCTACCACCATTGCAATAGGTTGTTTAGTGTCAATGAATTTATCCAAGTTTTGGTTCAATAGTTCATTTATACTGTCAGCTACACAGAATTTTACAAATCTTACACATCTACTTTCATCATTAATTATTAGAACTATGTTTTGTCTGATACTCAGTATCAGTAACCCTGAAATGATATCACTTTGTAAATAAGAAAAGGAGAGAGAAAAAGGAAAAGAAAAAGAATGATAAAACCAAATCAGATTTAAAGCTCTTGTAGATTATAGTTTTACGTAATTAGGGATCATAGACCACAAATTTGCCTGTCCATAAGCTATTATCAGTAAAACATGCTAGTGGCCCCCACGTTTCTGAACAATAGTGACGGCCTTCTAGGGGCATACGATGTTGGTTCTGTAGATATAGCTTGTTCATAGGGATTTTGATAATCTCCAATGTAATGTGATGCAGACTTTTCCTTTGGAATGATCTTGAACCTATTAACAAACTGGGTAAGTACGTTTCACAGTAACACGAAAAATAAATAAGGTCAAACCTGTCCATTCATTGCTCTTTGTGAAATCAATACCAACAATGAGATTTGATGACTCCAGTCCAGCTCGTGCCAGTGCATTTGGAACCTGTGGGTATAGACGAAAGTTCAACTCAGCCATTTTGATTGAGCAAAAAATAAAATGAAATCACTATCACTGACATATCATCAACAGCAAGTGAAGGTCATTTTATTTTCCAATCGCAAAATGAGTTAGGAAAATTTATGCATTCAGTCATCCATAAAACACGTTGAAGATGCAAGAAGAATCAGAATTTCTTCTCACTACTACATTTTAAGGAACTTGAAACATCTCTAAATGAGCATTTTCAATTCGCCCATTTACGAGGAAACTGAGCATAGTGCTGAGATCATGCCCACACATAAGAAAGAGGAATACATATCATACGTGCTTCAGGCTAATATAGTTATCAAATATCTTGGAGTACTTCCCCTGCAACTTCCTTGTCGACTCCAGATCCCGACACTGTAGCTTTGAGGTGGAGGAGGACAATGCTGCTGTGGCACATACTCTTGACTAGGTAGAGTATATGGCTGCGAATTGTTGTTATGCTCCATTAATGTGAATTAGACCGAAATTACCCCCCATCGAACCTATAACAATAGGATATTCTGCAACTCCCAACAAATACGAAGACAGCTAAATGAACTAGAGGTGTCTAACAGGTTTTGGGTCAGTTCGTGAATCAGTTCTAATTGATCTATTAAAAATCGAGTTAGAATCAACCCTGTATATTATACGGTCTGATTGGTTTTGGTCCATAGAAATGATCCGCGTCGGTTCCAAACATTTGAAACCAATAACCCAGATTGTAATGAGTTGTAATGAGTTCGGAACCATTTTGAACCATGTATTATACAGAAACGACGAGTTGAACCGACGGTTCGGATCAATTCAATCCGTAAAAAAAAAGAAAAAAGAAATTGAACCGGTGATTCAACCCGTTGATTCAAAATTTTTGAAAATATATTCTTCATTAAATTTTTAAAAAAAAAAAAACATCAAGTTTATATGTATACCCCATCTTCCAATAATATATATTGATGGTGTCTAAGATTTCATAATTTGTTATTATTATTTTTTGCCCACAAACTATATATTATAATTTATTAATTAATTAATTTACATTATTATTTAAAAAAAAGGACTTGTTATTTTTTTGTTCACTTGTGGAATTAAAATGACTTGTGACAAGCTAATTCATACACGCAACCTTTAATTTTGAAATTTATATAGATAAATTCTAGAAAATTAAAAAATAATAATTCGTATACTTGCTTTAAAAGAAATGTAACAATAACAAAAATGTATGTATGTATAAAGAAAAGAATTAACATATGGATAGTGATATTAATTATTTTTTATTTAAATAGTATTAATTAAAAATATATACAAGTCATTAATTAAGAGTAAGGCATATATTTGATTTGTTTGTTATTTTCTTTAATATTTTTTCTACACACAACTCAACTGCATAAAAGTCAAAACATTAAATATTTTTTAAAATAAAATATGAATAAAATTCTCTTTTAATATTATTAAGGGTTTTGCAAATGAGTATCTTTAAGACAGTTATTAAAATTTTTATATTTAATAAGTTATATTTTTTAATTTATTAAAATTTATTATTAATTATTATATTAAATACAAAAAATTATTATAAATAATAAATATAAAATTTTCAATAAATTTTCTTAAATAAAAAGCAATCCAGAAAACAGGCTATAGAAAGAAAATTTTCAAAAAACTCTAAATGATTTTATAATTCCAATGTTATCTATTCAACCAAACAATACAAAATAAACACCAGTGTGCTTTTGGGATACACCATTTTCATAGAACATCTTTCTAAAGATTCCCGATCCAAGGATAAAATTTCTTGACCAAACTATCATAACAAGAAAGATTTTCAAGGCACCTAACAAGGTTTAAAACAAAATGCAGTTGAGAAATAAGATAATATAGCAGAGACTCAGAAATCCTCACGATGCAATCATAACAAAACTATCAAAAATCAATAGTCTAAATAAAAAAATTACAAAGCTTACATCCTCTTAATTTTAGAGCATAATGGAACATCAAATCCTCGTATACCAGAAAATTTTGTTCAATAGTGTCTCAGGCACCATTTGTGTTGCTTGCTAATCCTTTGACATATACTTATATACACAAAACCCTAGCTTTTACACTGTACACAAAGAAAGCCAACCATTTTATTTCAGAAAAAAAAAAATCCAGCTAGTTAGAATTCTGTGTGCAATTATCCTTCTGAAAACTATTTCGCTTGCACCAACACAAATACTGAAGGATTGGTCCATCTTCTCCAGTGACCCATGTGTGCTGTGCCGCATCATTTAAAGTCATCCGTTGAGTTGGGTCTGCAAATGACAATATATGATTTCTTTCAGAGAAATTCCAAGAACTAGAAAATAAAAGGAACAAGAAACATGGAAATTTTATCAGTTTTGCTACTATAAATTTCAGAACAGCTATCACCGGCCTTTGCAAAGAAGTCCTTCTAGTAAGTTCCTCAGCAGTGGGTTCATATCATCCGGGAGTAATAAAGAGTTATTAACAATCTGAGAAAAGAGGGGAAGAAGATATCCATTTAGATTTCTCTAGGGAACAAGGACTGAAGGAGTTATAAAAACAATGAAGCAGTAGAAACAAATAAAATAGTTAACGATTCAAAGTGCAGTTTGACTACCTTGTCATATGTATCCTGTAGTGTTTCACCAAGAAATGGATATTGTCCCAGTATCATGTAGTATAAAGTAACTCCTAATGCCCATGTGTCAGCAGCTTTGCCATGGTAGGTTAGATCTGCCGATTATAAAAGAAATTCATACAGATAATATATCCCATGTCTTCTAAATGGTTTTAACCACAACATGTTCTCATGCCTTAGGAAGAGAATCCTGACCTAGACAGCACTCAGGTGCAGTGAAAACAGGAGTTCCAGGAGACCGACGAAGCTCATCATTATCATCCTGCAAATCAAAATCACAAAATCAATACAATACTTATTTGCTAAAATGACATATTTTTTAAAGGTAAGGTCATAACAATCATTCCTTGCTCCTAGATCATATTATTAAACAAAATACCCTATTAAAGCAATTAATCATAATCTTAGAAAATCAAGGATAAAGATAATTCATTACCTCAAAAACTTGGCTGACACTGAAATCTCCTATCTTCACCATACCACTACATGTAACTAACAGATTATCAGGTTTTATATCCCCATGCACGATATTCTGTGCTTACAAGGAAAGACGAGGAATCAGTAAGAACAAATGGCAATCCACTTCACCATCTATAGTACGAAAGGATGAAGGCTATACAAAACAGAATATGCATACCAAATATTACACAAAATTATATTTATTTCCATGAGAGGACAGAGAGCCCATCTGCCCACACACACACCTAGAGAAAGCAAAAATAAACAACAAAGAATAAAGCACTGCCCAGGGGCACCAAAAATTAGAAAATCAGCCGGAAGGATAGGCATCTAACTAGAGACATTAATAAACCAGCTTATATACAAACAAAATACCACACATTAAACCTCCTTTCCCCAAAAAAATTAAGACAATAAATTAGCTTTAGTAAATTCCATATCATCTTGCTCAGTAGTAGAGAACAATTATCCAAATCATCAAGATGAAAAGGCAATTTCAGTTTAGAGTAAGAAATGCGATCGGTGAATGAGAAACTTGCGGCCATCTCATAGAAGATTGCATTCCTTCAATCATTAACAAGCCAAAAGAGGAGGAACCAGAGAGATGGATTAAAGCGCCTCCTGTAATGCGGAGAATTCCAAAACACAGCACATGATTTTGTAAATCGTTTCTAAATCATCCATGGACTTTTTCATCTTAGAAAGCCTTTATTACAATGTCTCTTTAGAGTTTTGATACAATGAGAACAACTGTTACAGACAAAATTGAAGTCAAATTCATATCAGAATACAGTCAGGAAAGGTCAGAATTTAGAACTATTCATATTAAAGCTGAGACCGGATTAGCATGGAATGGAATCACTAGTCAACTATACTATTCATTAAACGGTCGCCAAAAAATCATAAATGCATAATCGAAGACTAGGAAAAACATATTAAAGCAAGATAGTCCCCAAAAGCCAAACATACACATTAGCTGTTCTAACATAATTTCCTACAAGCTCTCTTCAGAAAGGAAAATCTGTTTCCTTAAGATTTAAACTGAATGCATAGTGATATCCGAATAAGTGGTACATACTTGTGAGCATTCACGAAAGATCAAGGTAACAGACAAACTCATAGACAAAGAGAAATCCTTTCTCAAACCAGGTATTTGTCCAATAATAATTGCTAATATTGACATAATAGATACTACCATAACCAGGCACAAATGCATAAACAGTCTGAATGTACACACACATTCACAACATCATGATGCAGAATAGCAGGATTTCGAGATTGTACATGAGCATGGAGGTACATCAACCCAGATAATATGTCCCGCAAGTACTTTCTAGCAGTACTTTCTTCAATGGGCCCCAGTTGAACAGAACCATCAGTGTCCCATTTGCCTTCCACATATTCAAGAACTGGCGGGAAAAATTTTTACAATAATTTCCATCAAGTACAGGGATAAATGGATAACCTATATAATATGACTTTAGTCAAAGAATAAAAGGAAAAAGCAGAAGAGAGAAAAAGGAAATCAATACCCATGTAGAAGTGATCTGAGTTTGGGTCATCAATCACCTCAATGAGATTAACTATATTAGGATGGTCCAACATTTTCATGATTAGAACCTGCCAGGAGTAGCAACGAAATATTACATAAGTTTAATTAAAAAATTAATCAGACTTGAAACAACTAAAGCATCATACAACTTCTATCATAAAATGAAAAGGAGTAACCAAACCTAGTAGCTGCTAAGAACTAGGGAAATATTAGCTTATCATAATGCCATTTTTGGACTACATGATGAATAATAAAAAGCATAAGAACCTCAAACAAGCAACCTGAGTCTCGTAAACTTATATAATTAAAAATTAATGACATAGGCAAACCAAAAATTAAAATTACATGAAGTTATGAACCCCAACAGTGTGTACAAAAGACTATTCTCCATATTGACCACAATAACAAACCACAGTGTAACACTTGTGCTCAGTATGAAACTGAAGCGTTAGCACAAAGATCATCAAATCACAAGTGCAACATGTTTCGTATGGTCTAGCACCAGAATCTCAAAATAAGGACAACATGCAGATACCTCACGAAGAACATCAGTCATAGCAGTCTCTGAAGGAGCAACCCGCAGCTTTAACAAATGAGATTTATGAAATGCCTGTAGTTAAAATTAACTCACAAGATAAGGCAGTCACATTTTATCGTATAAACTTCCAAGTAATCAAAAATTATCAAACATCATTTTACTCATACATCCTACGACTAAAATGGGAAAAACAGGACTTTCAAGATAGTATTCCACCATACAGACTTCAGACAAGTCCTGGCTGATGGTATTTGCATGAAAGGGAAGTGATAGCTCCCGAGTCATTGTTACTAACTTTAACCAAAACTTGAATGCTTCTGCAGCAAGACATAAAAATACTACCTTAATTGCATAATGTTTTCCATCTAGAGAGCTCCGATAGAGAACCTGTTGCGGAAGAAGCAAAAAGGCTAAAGTAAAAGAATCAATTTATTTAAGCAACTAATAGAACATAACATCAGCCAAACCAATGCTTACCACTTTCCCATAGCTCCCAGCACCAATCTTACGCTCATGCACATACTCATTGATCATCTTGGTCCCATTTTCATCCTGGAAAATGCAACAACATATACTATAACAAACCGCTAAATTACAAGTGAGTATACACACTTTCAAAAATCATACATGTAAGATTAGATAAAATTCAAACAAGCACCTAGACAAGCATGTGACCCATAGGTCCTTCAGTTAGTTCGATCTTAAAACTTCAGTTAAACCACATTACATCCCCAAAACAACACTAATTTCAAATAACACCACATTACATTCATAAAAGAAGAAAAAACACCATCAAGCACTTGATGAGGTAACCTGAAACACTTTGCAAGCAACTAAAATTGGTTCCATTAGATACTATGCATTAAATCTCAATTTAAAGAGAGAATTAACTAACATGTAAAGAACAATTTAACAAGAGCAGCTATGAATAAAGAAAATCCTCAAAGATCGGCACATAACAATAGCATACCACAAGGACAGTAGAATCAATAAAATAATCATCAGTTGATCAAAATTCCAATCATATTTACAGCACTACCATGCTGTACGTTGATTGATGGGAAATAGTAAAAATGACACCCAACACATGAATTCTCTCCCCGTTGCCAGAATTACCAATAATCAAATTGTATTCTGTTTAAAGATAATAAATAACCATATACTGAACCATAAGTACTTTTATGGCACTCTTAAGTTGGCAGAAGTCTCAATTCTATTTTCTTATCATGCTCACCTCTGATCGAACAAGTTTGTTAGTTTCCTTGACAGGAAATTGCCTGCAAATCAATCCATTCTGTTCTCTTAACCTCAAAATCTCTTCAGAGCTTTTGAAACGGCTCTGCGACTCAGTATCATCTCCATCTCCTGGATTGGTAGCCTCACCATTATATGAATTATCATAATCATCATCATCTATTTCTTCATCTAACAAAAACTCATGGGAAATTCGACGATTCAAACCAGAAATGGGCCTCAATGGTTTCTTGGGCTTTCTTCTGGTAAATCCGAAACAACTACAACAGCCCATAGCTCTAAGCAACAAATAGCTCTTACTAAACATAACAAACCTCAAAAACCTCAAAGCAGTAATTAGAACTCCCAACAACCATAAAAAGAGAAATGATCCCAAAACCTGCAAATGGAAAAGGCTGAATATCAACAACAAATCAATTTCACAATTTCCCTTAAGAAGAACAGGTGCTTACATTAAATTTGAAAAAAAGTATTCTTCTTATAGAACAAATATAATTAAACAAACAATACTCGCCGTTGTGGTGTTTCTATATTTTTCCCCATAAGATCATACAAGTGACAAAGAAAAGTGGTCCTCCAGCTGGTGCAACTCACATTGGTTCCAAATTTGACACTCAATTTTAATTATCCTCGTGATGCTAACAGAGTTTTGTATCCCATTACCTTTCCAAATCCCCAAAAAAACTTGAATGATCATGTAGGATGTAGCTAGATGCACCGTCGTTTTGTATTAAGAACGAACAAATATTTTATAACTGACAAATGAAATCAAACTCGAAATATGTAAAAGAGATGCAAAAACAAACCTGTTCGAAAAAAGGGCTTTCAAGCCAGAACAGCTATATGCTATTCCAGTGGATGCTATTCCAGTGGATGCCACTCCGCCAAATGAATGAAACAACTTATTATATTAAATCCATTTGGATTGAGACACAACATCGCTATAACTCCAGTTTACAATAGACAATGCAGCCTCAATGTTCACCACCACCTCATCAATGTACCTTCAACAATACGTTGACCTTTTCCAATAAAAATAATTGTGGCAAATCAGCATTCAACATACTAATAACAAGATTTCGTTTTAGAAAGGCTAAACTTGCTTAGCTCTATTAGACGCTATCAACCACGAACATTACATGATACGTGTATATACATTTTATATTTCATCTACATATAACAAGAAAAAACAAATAATATTTCGATTCTTGAAGCAGTACCTATTATTTAATGCAAATGACAATTCAAAATCCCTACCGATGGCGAGTTGATCAAAACTCTGGATTCGAAATCAAATTGAAAATACCGTAAAATTTCACATGTGAGAAAAAATGCGTGTAAGTGCCAAAATCGAAATTGGAAACCCTAAATTTATTGGTAAAAATTTGAAAGCGAAACCCTAGATGAGTGGCGTAAGTTCCAACGAAAGGACGGATTTGGCTAATCTCAGTCCTGAGATATGTTTATTTTCTATTTCTATTTGCAAATAATAAAGAAATAAAAGCAAAGCAAAGCAAATAAAAATTAGAATATGAATTTTAAGGGACAAAAATGGTGAAATATTTTGTAAACGAATCGGATGCCAGAAGAAACCTGTGAAAGTTGATGTGCCAGCATGTGGGACAGCCTTGCTGTGGAGGTGGACTGGAATGGTGGTGGGGCTCCGTTAAAAGGTTAATTACTTGATTAGCGTTTGTAAATTGAAGTCAGTGGATTCTCGTGATTTCAAAAGGACAACAATGCCACGCGTACCAAAACATATATTAAAATAATAAATTTTGAATAAAGATAAATAGTTTGAATAAGATTACTTAATAATAATTTTTAAAATGCTTTTGATTTTTTTTTTCTCTTTGTATTATATAGTTTACGTAATTCCTTATTAAGATATATAACACCGACACGTCAAATTATTAGTCTTTAAAATCATATATTAAAATATTATGAATAAAAAATAATCATCTAAATAAGATTTGAGATGCAATCAATTTTTTCAATCGATTTTGCATACAACACTTTTTGATAATATTTAAAAGTATTTTACTTTAACACAAATTTTGAAATATTTTAAGTAAAAATTAATAAATTAATAAATCTTATTGAAAATTTGTATTTTTTAGTTAATTTTTGGGGAGAGAAAATGTTGATTGTATGACCGCGCACGTATATTTTTTTAATGCGAGCATCAATGAGTATAATATCTCGTGTGTTTTATTAATTATAATAATAAAATATTTATAAACAATTAACCGTACATCATACAATCCAATCAATTACTGATCATAAAATTTAAGGGAGACATTTAAATATCCCTCGTATTTGTATAAAAAAAATGCTTCTTTTTTTTTTAAATTAAAATTGATCAAATTCATCTATTACAGAAAATAAACTATTGAGATTAAAAT
>JAVXUL010000008.1:12361127-12383070 GCA_035590515.1 Trichilia minutiflora | reverse complement strand
CCACTCATCACTATCTATAAGTTTATTTTTAGAACTGAGTTGGTATTTTTATTTTTGACGGATTCGACAACCGATCAGTTACCTTTATTTGGTATACTTAATGCACTAGTTTCTGGTTTTGATATTGTTTTCCATGTCAAAACAAGAAATCTAGTAACCTTATAGGAACCCACTTTAGGTAAGCTGAATGTTAGGTCCACCCATTCTATTCTGTCGACATATAGCTGTATCCTATTAAGTAAGGCAAAAACAAACTTGTATGAAACTTGAGACTAAATTAGAAAAGGGCCAGAAAATATGCTATAATACTATAAGTTTATAACAATGCGTGCTAACTAATTATTTTGGCATTTGGTAGGGAGAAAACCCAACTGCAACGGATTTGGCTCTCTTTGCTATGATCCTAGGTTTATTGGTGGTGATGGGGTGATGTTTTACTTTCATGGAGCAAAGGGAGGAAACTTTGCCATAGTTTCAGATGACAACCTCCAAATCAATGCTCACTTCATTGGAACTCGACCAGGCGGAGGGACTCGACACTTCACATGGGTGCAAGCTCTAGCTGTCATGTTCGACACTCACACTCTTGTCATGGCTACTAAGAGAGTCTCGAATTGGGATGATAATCTTGATGCTCTAACTCTAAGATGGTATGGTGAGAGAGTTAATCTTCCTACAGATGGAGAGGCCGAATGGAGGTTGAATGATGGAAGAGAAGAAGCAGTAGAAAGAACGGATGATACTAACAGTGTAAGAGTCACAGTTGCTGGCCTGTTGGAAATGAATGTGAAGATCAGACCTGTAGGAGCAGAAGAAAACAGGATTCACAACTACCAGTTACCAGCCAATGATGCTTTTGCTCACTTGGAGACACAGTTCAGGTTTTCAAACCTATCTACACTTGTTGAGGGAGTATTGGGAAAAACTTACAGGTCAGACTATGTTAGCCCTGTCAAGAAAGGAGTTCCCATGCCGATGATGGGTGGGGAGGACAAGTACCACACTCCATCTCTATATTCACCTGTATGCAATGTTTGTAGTTTCCAAAGGCAACCTGGGTTTACTGCAATTGGAGGAATATCTCAATATTGATAACCAGTACAAGCAAGTTGTGTATCTTAATAGTGCATTTACACAAGTAAGGGCTACTATTTTGCCCACAACATCATTGTTTTTCCTGGGACATTATTATTATTATTATTTTTTGTTCGTCAGGTATCTAGCGTTTGCATGATGTTTGTCTCAGTGTTTGCATCTTGTTTCAAAGAGCTACGAAGAGTTAGGACATTTTCACTCATTAGATAATGTAACCATGTCAGAAATATTCATTAATCCTTGTCTCAGTGTTTGCATCTTGTTCTAACTTTTTTATGATAGGTTTTCCGCAATCAAATGGTTAAGATGACTATCTGCTAGTAGAGCTTTCCAAACCGATCATAAGCTTCAAATCATCATAATATCCGATATACTTATTCTAACTTTAGATCATCAAATTTGTTCTTTCAACTCATTTAAGAGGGGCAACAATTCACATATTTCCTCTCAAAGTGTCCGGCCAAATTTTTCCTAATAATTGATGAGAAATCTAACAAAAACTTATCATAGTTGGAAATTTCCAGTGGTTTCTGGTCAATCAAATCTGTATGGTTTTCTAACCATTGTAGTTGGTAATTATATTAACGTGAAGAGAATATCAAATTTATGGATGTTCTACAATATATAGGCATGCTAATTTTTGAACGTGGTCATATGCTGAACTCCTTTCGGTAAATTATTTTGGGACTCTTGAAACAATTGATGGAGATGAGTTTCATCCTTTGTCCCTGATTATAGTCTTTATTACTGCTTCACTTTGCTGCAACAGACTTGTACAAAAGGAAAATATGTTCCCCTGCAAGATTCTAATTGGAGTTCATTCTTGCTGACAAAGGCTTGTACAGTTAGCATTTTTTTTTCCATGACAAGCAACATTACTCTTGCACAATGATCAGAGCACAGAAGATAACACCTTTTTCTTTATTAATATTTTTTAAAAAATAAAAATACACCTTACGGTATGATGTTCTTTTTCTTTTTCTGGTAAAAATATAATTTAACTTTGAAGAAATACAAATCTTATTCAATTAGGCACTTGGGAAAGCACTGCCCAGAACATTAAGTGAATGCTTACAGCACCCCCTCTCATGTACAGGACGCCTCTACCGCTAAACTCTTCATTACTCCTTTACATGGATCACCAAATGTATTAGTTGATACTCCTATGCTACAACTTTTTGATCCGATACAAACCTGTGAAAGTAAACTCTTGTAAGTACATAAAAATAAAGGTAAAATATAACTTGAAGAAGAGTTAAAAGGGGTGAGATAGATCACACCTTCTGTACAATGGGAAGAGCCCCAGTACTGTTGCATCTTCCATGGCTAAAACTCCCACAAGTGCCACTAGGAGTTCCGTAACTTGCAAATTTTATCGAAGATATCACTTGATTTGGAAATGGGCACTCGAGTGATAGCATTGGCCCTGATTTTGTTTGAATTTTCGAATTTGAACTAAACATATCTACAGGTAAAGGGTGAGACTCTGTCACATGTGAGCACAAACTTCCAACTTGTTTGGTAGCAAAAGTAATCTGTGTTGGATCCCCTCCCATTTCCTCAAACAAAACAAGAGTGTTTCCACTTGCTTGCATCCAGGAACGGGGTACGTGATACCTGTGAGATAGTTGATATCAGAGTCAAAATTTTCTGTAACAATTCTGAATTGTTTCCATGTACTAGTACTTACAATATCTGAGATGGCTTCCCACAATTCTTAAGGCATTTGTTTGAATTATAACCTCCTCTGTAATTACAAGAGTCAGTGCAACCCCCATTAGGGGAGACATAAGTTGGCCAGTAACGTCCAATGCTTTGTCCATTCACCCATGCCTCACCCTTCCCCATCCCTGTGAAGTCTATTGCTACAGGTTCATTTCCAGCTGGGGCACCAAATGCTGTCTAAAACCAACAAATACGGATGTTTGTTAGCATCTAACAGATTGTCTCCGTAAAACAACAGTGTCCATCTTCTACACAATTACTCTACTCCACTTCCATATTTTTATTTTTAGTTTGCTGTTAAATCATTCTATGTTTGCTGTTAAATATGAGTTGTGTTCACTGTCAAGGGCCTGTGAACCAGCTTGATTTGAATTGAGAATAATTATCAATTGTCCCACGTTTACCTTTCCTGCCCATATTGACCTCTTTTTCAATTCAGTCCCTCAAACAATTTAAAATTTACAGAGCTTTACAATCTTCATGTTCTAGATCATCCTCACAGCCTGATTCCAAGCTGAATGCTTAGATAATTTACGGCCAATTTAACTATCAATAATGGATGATTCAAACATGAATAATATAGTACAATCAACATGAAGGATAAGCTCATAAGCAGGCTCAGGGTACGTTGAAGATTGAGGTGCTATGGATTTTGTCCACAAAAGTGAGTCTTTGATAAACATTAATTGTAGACTAAAAGTAGGGTTTTACCCAATACTTTAGCTACCGTTCTTTGAAAGTTAAGTAGAAGCACAATGGCTACAAACATACCCTAAATATCACAACTTGTCAGAAATGCTTGATTCACTTAATACTGCATTGAAATAATGTTATTAAACATATACTGAAAGATATAAAAACATTAAAGCATTACCTTGTACCATACTAAGGGCTTCTGCTTGGGTAAGATAGATTTTGAAGTCCACTGTGGTGAACTTCCACTAGGCAAGCCTAATTCTTCTCCTTTAAGTCCAGTCTGCATTCACAATGACAAAAACAGAGAAAGACATTCAATATTGTTGATCAAATCCTTCCAGAGGTTAATATGGTCCACTAATTTCATTGATATAAATTAGTTAATTTGTTCAATCCATCATCTAAGGTTGTGGGATTGCAAATTTGTAATTAATATGGCAATTGAGTAACTGCTTTTCCATCAGTAAATACTCTCTTGAATATTCATTTGAATCTTTTAGTAAAGCATGACTGACCTGATATGTCCACTGCCGTGAAGAGAGATCAATAGTAGTTCCATTTTTCAAACCTTTCAGCTGCACTGGACCAGTGATCCCTGCTCCCGTTAAGTCAAAAAAGGCTCCATAATTCTGGAATAAATATGTACAGATCATATAGGATATTACCAACACTAAGAAATATTTCAATATTGGAATTGGCTCATTTAAAAGACAACAGTACATTCAAGCACCAAGAAAAAAATGAGCCGGAGCATAGTGCAGATAACAATTTCCCTTCTCAATGAAGGCTAACAAAAATCTTATTTAGAAGGCTCAAACCTGAAGTCCAACAGTCAAACTCAGTAGATCGATCGTGTTTTTTCCAGGTACAAGTGTGACTGGGATATCAACTGTAACCTTGGCATTACTACTGCTGCCCTTTCCACCACCTGCAATTGTGCTCCAATTGTTATAAACAATGAACATCACTACTTTAACAGTTCCAAGCAAATCCATAATTAAGTGCTGAAAGTCTAAATAAAATTGAAAAGATAAACCATGAACAGCATGTTGATTCCTTTGGATCAGGCTTGATCTTTACATGCTATCCACACATTTTTTACAGATAAAGTTCAAATAACCAGAGAATGTAATTGGAGAGGTGAGATGCACTATATAGAGCTAAAAACATAAACTACAACGTTTGACCAGTGCTCCCACTACTGGAAGAGAGACATATCTTATTTAAGTTGGAGTAGTAGATTTAAAATTACTCTAAATACAGGGTATAACAAAAGATACCCGAATGGTAGTTTCAACATTTTCGAACCCAAACAGTAAACTGCTTGAAATTTGAGATTTGAGACTGCATTTCCTTCCAAAGAGACTGAATCGCCCGGACAAATTTTAAAGCAAATAGACATCCAATAAATCATATTCTTCCTCTGTCAAAGCTCACCCTTTACATCCCATTCTAGACACTAGCATAATATCGCAGTCTAGTGACTGGAAATGTAATATACACACAGTACATGCACAAGCTTTTGCACAGTTATAAACAAGTTAATTAGTTGACCTCCAATCCCTTTGTAAACTACACTAGAACTCCACATGAAGGCTTGCTTTAGATTTGTTCAAAGAAACACCAGGCCTTCCAAACTTAATAGGGCATAGGAAGAAAACAATGCTGCTGTCATGATTTCTCTAAGTACTACTAAATCTACATATTCACCCAGCCTACTGGGAAGCTACCATCATATTGACCTCAGAAAACAACACACAGGAACTACAGGAATCACAAAATGAATAAAAGAAGCTTTATCACTGCATTATTTGATTCTTCACCTGCATGTTTGCCATTTATGAAAGCATGAAGGGCATGGCCAAGTGATACAATATGTAGAACAGTTTGAGATCCGTCTCCAAGGAAGGGCTCATTGGTTTTGATGTCCGTACTGCCCTTTGCAACCAGAAAAAGCTTTTACATGTTTATCTCATCTAAGTAAATTGGCTAGAAAAGCAACAGTTATGTGTTACGAAAGCAGCAGTGGAACTACTAGACCAGTATACCTTAATGAATACCACAAGTAGTCACTTTTGTCAGCTGTAGTATTTATTTGCTCTAATAATCCAAGTTTTGTAAATGCATCATTCTTTGAGATCCCCACTGGTTCATTTATATAACTCCAGCGTGAGCCAACTGCCTCAGAAGAATCAACAGCAACTTGCAAAGATTGGTACATGAAGCTGGGCATCACGATCACAGAGTTTATCTGGATTGAGAAAATGAAAGAATTTAATTCTGCTAGTAGATAATTTAACACAAGACATATTATGTACTTCTGTCATATTAAAAGGATAAAATCAATATATAATCATAATGAAGCCGACAAGACAGACCTTTGCAGTATTAAGAACAACATTCTTGCAGTCTGGTAGGATGCTCACAGACCATGCAGGCAGCAGATAAGAATTGCCATTAAATTTTACTGTTGTGTCAGATTTTGTGTCTATGTTGGCAAGAAAAGCAGCAGCACATGATCCTGATTCTGTTTTATAAACAGCTACCTATAAATAAAATGAGTTAAATATAAATCCATTCTTTGGATCACAACCCTTCAATAGAAGCTAAAGGACCTCCAAGTAAAATTTTGGAGTACAAAAATTGGCTGGGTCTTGGGTTGCTTAATTATTACTAATAAAAGGTAGGGAAATATACAAAAGCAAGCAATCAATATGCTGTGACCAAAACTCAAGAATATATAATGTGGTTTAATAATTTTGGAAAAATTGAGGCCTTAAAGGAGTTCATCTACAAATTCATCCCCACTGTGTGTGTGTTAACAATTGATGTCGTCATGCATCGATTAATCCATCAAAGTGTTTTTATACCTCTAAATTTGGACCTGGAGATGTAATTGTTGGATCGGCAGATACCAATGCACCTTCACAAAGCTTAATGGCCTTATGGAGCTCTCTTAGGTGGCCCCACTTGGGTTGTCTGAGAAGTCCTGAAACATAAAGAGAACAATGTTGTATTCACAGGGGCATATGGAAAATTTCTTTTATAATTGTCTCATTCTTTTATGCAATATAACATGAGCACAGAATGAGTGCCCTTTAATCATTACATTTACTGCATATTCATCTGTGGAAGCCTACTGATGATGATCTGGAAATGCATCTAAATGCAATAGTACGACTTACAACATCAAACTGTAGAAAGTCAACAATAATAGTAGTGGATTGATGGCTAGCATACCATACTCATCTAGTGGAGCATCATAATCATAACTTGTAGAAATAAAGGGGCCACCAGTAGTTCGATCAAAGTTAGTTCCACCATGGTACTGAAAATTTTGCCACAAAAACAAATTTGATAAATAAATTAATGTTCTTGTTAGTTTGAGTCTGTGCTTCATCGAAAAGTTGAACTCGTAAGCATCAGAGCTATTTTTTTAGATTAAAAAAGTCTCAAATGCATAGCAGTACCATATAATAATTCAAATGAGTATTGCAATACCATATAGTAATTTTGGAAAGTACCGCCTCGCTGGAAAAACCGTGCTACAGCAAATGCAAGGTCTTCCACGGGTCTATATGGAACAGGACCACCGAAGGAAAGAAACCTAGTATTAAAAATTATAAGGAAACATATCACTAATTGATTTCATGTAAAAAACTGGAGGCGGCAACTCATCCAAATACAAAATCATTGAAGTCAACAAGTTTAGGCAGCTACCATCCACTCCAATTTTCAGTCCACATTTTGGGTTTGTTGTTGGAATTTGGGGTAAATTGATCACAGTAGAATCCATTGCAAGTGTTGATCTGTAAGTAAATAACAAATCAAAATGCAAAGAATACATAATACATAAAGGAACTCCCCTAGTTAGCAAAAGGAGTCATCAAGAGTCTTGATTCTCTAAAATGAATAAACTACTAACAATAGGATCAGGAGCATCCTTTTGCTGGCACATGACCCATGGCACTCCAGTATCCAGAGACAAAGCCATGCTTGCTGCCCATCTGATATAGGTTTTGGCAGCAGGTCCATACGCTGAATCAATGTTACCATATTCATTTTCGATCTGACGTGAGAGAAAAAGAAGTTAACTTCTGGTATCTCATTAATACTAGGATGTCAAACAATAATCATAAATTAATCATTGCATAATGATACAAATGTAACAACTAAAGAGAAAGCAACAATTAAATCCAAACGCCTTTCTAATACATAAAATTAAGAAATGAACCTGTGATAAAATGATGGGTCCTCCCTGAGATGCATAAAGTTTCTCTTGCTTCATCATATTCACAATTTTGGCCGTAAATCGCTGCATTTCAGTCTGAAACAGATAGCAAAACAATGTAACACATAATTAAAAGTAATAAACCCATAAATTAACAACTTCAAGGCATAAAACAAGTAAGATAGAAACCTTGAATGGCTCGTTATCAGTCCGAAACTTAATTCCAGGTAGAAAATGCAACCACAGAGGAAATCCTCTGTCAAAATATCAAAGAAAAAAATATTAAATTTTACTCGTGCATCTAGTTAAAACTACAAAACCAAGTCCATTTACTTACTAATTAACAGAAACGAATCTTTACCCATAATTCCACTCAGCACAGACATATGGACCAATGCGAAGATGAACATAAAGACGAGCTTCTGCTACCAACTTCACGAAATTAACTAAATCATATCTTCCTTCGAAATTATACTGTCAATTAGCCGCCCAAAAAATAAATCAATTTTTACAGTGATATAATAATTTAAAACCAGTTATCCTACACTCAACTTCCGCGTAAACGAACAACATCGTTCTGTTTTCTACTTCGTTTTCTTAGGAACCAAACACAAGAAGGAAAGTTCAACGAGAAACAAAACCTGGTTTCGAACTGGTTCGTGTACATTCCAAAAAACGTAGGTCTCGATGACATCCAAACCTCCGTCCTTGGATTTCTGTATAAGGTCCGGCCACATCTACGCAAGAATAACAAACAAAAATACAGATTATTTTTACTGAAAAAAGAAAATATAAATACTTATACATATTCATTTAAGAGCCTGTTCGTGTCCCTGTGTTTTCAGATTACCTCCGGAGTGCTGCGAGGATAATGAATGGAGCCCGATATCAAGACTCTACGTTTTCCATCAATCACCACGGCTCTGTGATCGTACGTTACATTGGCAGCCAACGACGTCGTTGCAAGAACTCCGAATACCCAGCACAGAACCAGTAGAATCTCTTTGCTTCTCATTATGAAGCTAGTATTGCAGAAAAACCACGTCTCGCACTTACGTAATAAAATCCTTTGAAAATCTCCTTCTACAGTTCTACTATTTAAAAAACCATCGCTTTAGTTTCTTAACACGGTGGTTAATGACTTGAAAACGCTTTCTGATATCAACTCATTTGCTTCAACCTTTTGTTTTGTTTTGCTTTGTGGGTTTTTGTTGCTTAGCGATTCTGCAAAAGATACCAATCCTTGTACGAGTCAACAGAAGATAAGCACAACTGGAGCTGGAGCTTAGCACATTCACAGTACTAATTCTTCTATGATGTACTCTAATAAAAATAATGATGCGTTCATGGTAGTAATTCGGTTTATTGATTTCAGGACAATGATGTGTTCATATGCCCATGCTTCATGCTCATTATCATTAATAGTCATGAATGACAACCAGAGCAGAAAGTGAAAGTATGAAAAAATCCATTGTTTGTTTGTGAACGTGTAAGCTGTCAAGGTGTCATTTATTTATTGCCCTATACGGTTGACGTAAGATTCTCAAATGGAGAGCAGTTTTATACTACAAAGACAAAGATAATTGTTTTTCTTGGCTAATGAAAAGCACATCCGTCAATTTCCATTGAATTTCTGGATTTTAATAATAAGATAAAATTCAGGGGATACTCTGTATTCAGGGGATACTCTTGTTTATGTTTCATCATTAATTCATTCCTAATGAAAGGAAGACTGTAAACTGAATCACAATTGAGTCGTCTTAACTTCTGTAAGAAAATGATGTTTCCATAATTCAATTAATTGCTGTTGGCATGCCAATGTCAAGAGTGAGATTTTGTAACAAATATCACCATAAAAATGTTGATAAATAGGAGCAAAGAACAACTTTAAGAAACAATTCTATTTAGAATCTATTTCACCTTATTATATACGAACTTCAAAAATAATTTTCCATTAAAATAAAATGATCCGATCTTGAATATAAGTACAAGAATGATTGATAAATGGTCATTAAAAAAAAATTTAAAACAATTAACAATCTTTCTTTTAATATCCAAAATTTGAAGCTGACGGTCGAGTACAAAATTTTTAAATTATTTTGGTACGTGCATTCTGGGCTTTAGGATCGTTGATTCCAATACCAAGGGATTGTTAAACGATAATTAATGTAATAAAAAACAGTTATCCCATTTATTATGTTGTACCCATAATTGAATGAGGGACCATTTAGAAGAAGAAAGAGGTAAGTGACAGGAGCAGAGGAATTGGAATTGTCGGTGCATTATTCATCTTCAGAATTCCGATGTGTTATTCCACAGCAAATTATTGGACAATCTTGGGCTCTAATTATAATTATCATTCCTTTTAAATAAGATAATTAATGGTTTAAATAGTTGTTTGATTCCTAATATTAATATTCAATGAATTTTAGGATACGTTATCAATTCCACGACCAATGGATATACTCCAACGTGCCTTGCGCTCTTGGATATACTCTTGGATTTGTGCTATACACTTTATCCTGTCTTATAAGATTACAAATCAATTATTTTTTATTATATATCAAATTATTATCTTCATAAATTTATAGTCTATCCTTATCATATCGAATTATAAATCTTCCTCTTATTTTTTATTATAATTTTTTAATGAAATTAGTATCTTTGATTTGTAATGGTTGGTTAGTCCATAAGGTTCTTATGACCCTTGTATTATTATTGCTCTCTCGCTAATAATGTTTTGAAGTTGAGAATCAAGACAAGTAGGTGCATCATGGAAAAGGTGAGATGAATCGAAAGAGGTTGGATATGTCACCATCAAATTCCTTTTTATAATTATAAGTTTCTAATAATAATAATAATAATTTATTTAGTTGATAGAATAATTGGAATGATGGAATCGATTCATTAAATTTTTGAAACTTAGAATCATTCTCATCAAAATTGAATTTACTTGTAAGACTGAAAAGAGAAAAAAAAAAGTTAAATGAATTGGTTAAATGATTTTTTAAGCAAATGGTATCGATGTAGTGTGAATTTGAAATTTGTTTAAGAGACAAATTCATTTAAAACCTATTTAAAATTATTATATTATTATTATTATTTTATATTTATAAATTATAAAAAAGGGATATTTATTTTATATATTTAAACATTTATTTATATATAATTTCCACAGTAATTATAAAGCATCCGAAAATTATGATTAAATTAAAAAAAATAGTTCATTTAATAAAATTAAGTATTGAATAAAAAAAATCACATCATTTTTTAAGGTACGGTATTTTGAAATGAATGTTTTTAATAAAAATATTTGATATTTAATAAAACGAAAAAGATATTACCCACTTTAGGGAAAGGAACGTACGAAATCTACACAAATCACGGATAAAAGGTCCAGATGGCCTTTTCTTTATGTTCTTATAATTTGACCATTGAAATAAACGACAAAATAAATAGCTGAAGGTGGTCGTATTTGTTAACCTTTTGTTATTATTGCACACATTGTGGACGGTGAAACGATTGACATAAATTGTCCCACACATCACTCTTTGAAGTTGGAAACAAAAGGATATGAATCCGACCACCATGTCAATTAAAGTCACCCTTCAACAAATACATTTCACATTATAGAAAAATTTACCATTGAAATGCACCTCCCCTTCCCAATATCTCCCAACGACACCTAATCCAATTCTATTTTAGTGGATTATTGATATTTGATAGCGACGGGTTCATTATATAATTTTTTTTTATTCGTGAAAATCCAATTTCAAACATGTCCAAACAATTATCACGTAAGAAAAATAATTTAAATAAAATTCACAAATACATCATATTCTTATAAAAAATATATTTTTGATAAATTAAATTTAAAATAGATATAAAATAATTATCTCTTATAACATAGAATCACCCAACTACATACTTTGAGTATCACCATACAAACCAAAATTTATAAAGAAAGCAACATAAGTCGACAATGTAATAAATGCATGATATGAGTAGAAAAATAGTTACTTTTTTTTTTCTAATGATTAAGAAGAACTTATAATAAATAGTAAAACAAAAGTAAAAAAATAAAATCATTTTTTAAATTAAATTTTATAAACAAATATCTTTAAATTTTTTTTAAATTTTTTTAGATAACTTGAAATATCTGAGTTTCGTGTAATTAATTTATAAAAATATAATAATTAAATATAGTATTATTTAAATATCTCATTTAAATTATAAGTGGTTAACTAAAATCGAACTTAAGACGTGATTTTAAATTATACGTCTTAGATTTAACTTATCATTATTAAATTACCTTAATAAATAGTTTTATATTTATTATTTATAATAATTTTTAGTATTTAATTAATGATGAATTTTAATGTATTAATAAAATATAATTTATCAAATATAAAAATTTTAACAATATGCATACACTAATTAACAAAACCCTTTTTAATTTAGTAGTGTCTATTTATTAATTTTTGTTTTTTCTACTGTTTTATGTGATATCATTTTGAAATGTTAAATGAATTTAATTACTGGACACTCCCAATGGAGAGGACAGTAGCCTACAATAATCGAAATAGGACTCTTGGGTTAATGTGGGTTCTCTCTTTTAAGTTTAAACCCACCAAGCATTGCAGTTTGTATGGAAAGTCATGCCAAATGCACCATTCGTATGTATAATATACACTGCTTTAATGAGACGGCAGTGGTGCACCATTCATTGCAAAAGCGGTGTTGTCAAGGATTGGGGTAGTTGTAGTAATTGTCTTACGCTCTAAAGTGTGGCCCAATAAAATTATTGCACCGTATATGTAATGGAAAACAACCCAACCGAGACAATACTGTGTCAGACAACAGCAAGCAATGGACTCTTCCAAGAAAATGAAAGAAGAAAAAGGAAAATGAGAAAAGCAAAGCCAGAGAAACAAAATCTACAAAACAAGGAAATAAGCAGGCGAAGACCAGTTCGAAGAAGCTAAACAACAACAAGAAGAAGGAGAAAGACATTGGCAATGGCAATGTAAGAGAACCCGAAGACGAGGTAATCATAATTCCAGAATCAAGCTGTGATTCACACGAAGAGTCAGATAATGAACAAGAAAAGAGGAGGCTTGAAGCCACAAATGACTGGAAAAAGAGCAAGAAACCCAAGAAAAGCACTAAGAAACAAGAAGAGCGAGGGGATGATGATGACGAAGATAAAGTAGACGCCAAAGCTTGTAATTTTCCCATAAGTAGTATTAGGAGAATTATTAGAAGTCAAAATTCTGATTTTCTGATAGCTGGGGATTCTTTGTTTCTCGTAAACAAAGCCACGGTATTCTTCTCTTCTCTTCTTTACATATTATTGTCATAGAATTTTCAGCTCGTACATTTTTAAAGAGGAGTTAGGGTTTCTCATTAAAGCTCGATATTTGAAGTGTGGGTATTTGACAGGAAACTTAAGTTGGGATTAAAAGCCATATAGGATATATTGAAAAAGCTATATGGTCAATTTTGTGAAGTAAATTATGATATGCCCATTGTGTGATTGATTGCACGATGAATTCCTCGAACAATTTTCTGAAGATGCATATGCATGTTGTTCTAAGGATTGTAAGAAATCTGTTGCTTATAAGCTCGTAGGTAATCTCCCTTTCCCTCACTTTTTAGGGTAATTAACAGAAATGCACAGCTTTTAGTTCAGGTTTGATTACCATCTTGCTCTATTATAGTGATTGTTTTTGATGAGTTTTTGAAAAAGCATATGAATAATATTAGTACTACAACTCCTTATATAACAAATTGTCCATGATAGTATTAATTCCACGGAAATACAAAATTAATTCAATTAATAAGAACGAACAACATGGACCATCTGGTAGTACGCTAGTTTGTATCCATAAGTTGAATTTGTATTATTAACACTACTAAAATCATATTGTTAAAAAAATTGTCAGCATTACCGTGAATTATTGGTACCTTCATTGAGAACTGAGAAGATTGGGATCTTGATATTTTATGGGTACTTTCTTCATTCTTCCCTTCATTTTGATCTCTGTTGTAGGAACTGGGATTTGTAATCATGTTGATCACGTCATGAAGGATTTGAATTTTGAGTTGTAGTACTGCTATTGAGTTCCCATGGGTTAGTACCAAAAAGTGGTAATTTTGTTGTCTTCTATTTCATAGGTTTCCTCTGAGTTGATATGTAACTGTTACTATATTTTAGATTAATTTGACTTTCTGTGCTGACTGGAACCTGCTAGAAATAAAATGTTAGTTTCTTACTTGAATCACAGATACTTGGCGAGTTAGAGTCATGTATGCTGTGTACTGACCAACATCTTTGGCAAGCTAGAATAATATATTTTGTGTACTGACCACCATGGTATGTATATAGTTGATGCACAAACTTAATTTAATGCCAAATTTGAGTTACTTTATAATTTTTATTCCTCTGAGGTAGTATTAAGATGCTTCATTCTTTTGTTTCAGCATCAGTTTTTTTCTAAACAGAGGAGATATGACTTTCAGGCACTCCTCTCTGTTTCTCTATCTGACACATAAATTCTCAGTGAATTATGTAAAAATTTTTCTCCAGCACCTTGCTATTATTGATCTGATTGGTAATTATTTTCTCTGTGTCCAGATTTTGTTCCTGAGAAAATAAAGCTGAGGATGCCTTGGCAGAGAGGAAATTGGCTGAGTGAGGGAATGGAAAGAACAGTTGAAGCGCACTATTGGAGATGATAGTCCATTGGTTGCCTCATTAGAGCTTCTTGGACGGTAAAGCTTTAGGTTGTCAATTATTTTTGTCAACAGGAGGATGCTGGAGTAAGAACAATGTTACATCTTTGGTGACTGAAGATTGGATACACGTGCCAACAAGTCTCTCTATTTATGGTGAATATTGCAAGCATGGATGCATTGCCCATCAATATTTTGTGATTTTTTTTAACTACGTCATCGTCAAGGGCATGAACAATTTTGCTTAATAAGAATAAGTGAGAGGGATTAATTATGCTTGGGTCATTTCTATTTAAAACCAGTCTATAATTGTTTTCATTTTTTTATTCTCTTTGGAAGTGCCGGACTTCAATCACACAAACTTTCTTAAGGTCACATGAAAGATATTTCAATGTGGTCTTATGATTAGCATGGTGTTTTGAAATGGATGCATTGTCCATCAGTGAAAGAAAGTCTATTCTAGTCTGTATTATCCCACCAGGAATCTAACGAGCCAGACTATAGAGATGGCAGTTGCAGACAATGCTTACTGGTTTAAGCTTCCACAACAATTCAGGAAAATATTTTAGATCTAGGTATAAAAATTTCGTGATATTTTTAGGCTGTAAACTGTCTAGGGGGTTGACTATAATAGAATTGCTTCTTCTTGCCCGAATAAGAGTGACACCATTGGTAGTTTAATAATTGCCCATGCCAAGCACGACCAACCAACCACTCTCTGGCCAAATTGCGGCAGAGGCTTACAATAGGCAAGTAGTGGTCCGCCAAAGAAGGAAAATTGCTCATGCAGTTCTCGCCTGAAGTTCGGATGATGATGTCAGTGTCCGGTGCCACGCCCATGTACACGCGCTTCTCAAGGTCTACCAGCGTAATGATAGCTGTGCCCTTATTTTTATGCTCATCAATGCCTTCAATTACATCATTGTGAGTTCTACGTGGCTTTAACGCTTGACCAGTTTCCATTTTATCTAATTCTTTAACAGAATGGATGATCTCATTTGTGGAAGTATAGCTGTGTAGACCACAGAGATTAGAATCATAGTCGTGGTGTTAGCAGTGGATCTTATCACCATTTCAGCTGCAACCTCGCATTCAATAGTTCTAAGGGCATATTTGGTTAGATGATTATTGCAGCAAAGAGAATGAGCAGAAGTAGGGGAGCCATTGCAGCAAGGGCAATAAACGAGGAAAATTGATTGGGTGCATCAATGAGGTAGATTAGATGATTATTTAGCTGGGTTTCTTTTCTGCCCCTGCCCAAAGTGAAACCTAACAACTTGATTCATGAATTCTATTGCTCTATCCGTGATTTGCATATTGATGGGATAAATTCCGTTAGTGTATAAAGTCAATCATATAATAAAATTTAGAAAGAATTTTTAGATTTGGAACAGACATAAACAAACAAACCAGTTGCACTATAAAAAATTGAATAAAGAAAACAAGAATGTAACGGCAATGAAATTACTTTAAAAACTATAAACTAAATTATGGAAAATAGTATTGTGAGTTAAAACTCATAATTATGAATGTCAGGGCTTTATAGGATTTGCATGTTAAGAATTAATAATATGAATTTTTGAATTGTTATAGTTTTAAATGCTTATTAATTAATTTATTACATTAATTTTCTGTCAAAATATCAATGTTATATTTAATCAATATGATCATCAGTCAATTTTTTATTTATTAATTAAGTTCATTAAAATTAGGGTAATATTATATAACATCATAAATAATTAAAATATATGCTTATATCTAATTATCTATATTTATTTTCTTAATGTTCAATTTATGTTTTTCTTATTTCACATAAACTCTAGTATATCTTTATGAAAATCAATCACAAGAATAACAATAAAAAAAAAAAAATCAAAACATTCAAATAAAAAGAATTAAAACTAAAATTAAATCATTCATAAATAATATATAAGTAATTCCTAATTAGGTTACGACTTAAATCTTAATAAAAATTTATTCATAATAAAAATCATATAAAAAATTCAATTATCAATAAAAAAATCCTAAGAAAATTTGAAAATGAATTAATTTGAAGATAAAAGATAAAAAGAATTCACAAGTATTAATTTTTCTTCTTTGTTGCCGTCTGTTCTTCTCTGTTGATACTTACTCTTGGTTCTTCAAATCACCCCGTTCATTGAGAAAATAACTCCTTTATAGTTTTTTAAAACCCTATACAAGTTCTAGTCTAATTAAAAAAAAACAATTTTTTTTTTGTTTAAAACCCCTGATGCAATTCGGTGTCGGTTTTTAAGGGTTTTTTTTTCCTTGACCGCACAATTCAGCCAAGGACTGGCCTTAAGTTTGGCATCTGTTCTGCTCTGAATTTTTACACTCAGTTTTCTCAAATTGTCAACCTTCATTTGGTGTTGAATCCAATCCCCTTTTCTAAACCGGTCTTGCATTGAATAGGTGTTCATATTTCATTGAAAGTGTTCAATTTTTTTTTTTTTTTCGGATCAAGAAAATTTTTACCCATAGACATCACCAAGGTTTTCAGTCAAGCATGGGCGTACCAACTCTTGGGGACAGAACTTTACAAGTTACTTGATAATTGTTCTATACCATAGGATACGTATACAAAGATCATATACAGTAATATTAAACACAGGATAAAATCTTGATTTAGTCCTATATTTAAGGTGGAATCGAACATGAAATCTTGAAAATTTCAGGCACAATCCCTCTTATTCAAATTAATTTAATTCTATAAATTTGTGCATATAACACAAATATTTATAATTAGTGTAGAGTTATTCAAATTAGGCTTAAAAATAAGTTAAATCAACAAAAAAAATATATCCAAATACAGACTCAATTATCCTTATAAAATTTAGATTATCACATGTCACCAAGTAACTGGAATTTACCGCAACTGACTCTGTTGCACGACTTCAATTAGTGAGGGTAATGATCAAAATGTTGTGCAACTAGTGAATCTGATTGTAGAGAGCTTGAATTCCCTTGGGTAGCATGAGACTAGAGTCGTCTGGGATTTGGTTCTGCCTGTACTGCGAAATAAAATCTTCAATTAAACAAAGGACAATGCTGCAGTGGTTGGAAATTAGCAGATGTACGAATCTAGCTTTTTCTCACTGGCTTGTTTTAACTTTCGTTAAGAGAAAGAGATTATAGGAAGGAAAAGGTTACTTCTTTTGCTACTATAGTTCCACGGCGGCATCTCAGATTTGCTGTGCGTTAACGCAATTTTTGCACATTCTTGATTACCGGTTGCTTTGGTACTAGTTCTCTTCCATTTTAGTTACCAATTGCCAAAGAATCTGAATGTATAGTGAGTGTAAACTCTTTATATGTTTGAGAGTAAGCCTCGAGAGATCCCTGTGACAATAACCATGGTAAGTGAAAAACAGAATAGATTTACGAGAGAAAATGCAGGAGGGGAATGCAATACTACCGCATGCGGAAGGTGTACAAATAGGAGAGAAGTAGCAGTATTGCAAGGGGAGCATGGAGATCGAACGAATAGAATAAAGGGCTCCGTATTGAGATGTTAGGCTATAACTATTGCAAAATGAAATTACCAATGTAAAATATTAATTAAAAAGATTGGCAAGTCTTATTAAAAATTGAGTTTAATTGAAAATTTATTTTTAAAATTAAATAAAAATAACCAATATTAAACATGCCCTTTAGTGTAAACCGATGCAAGTTGATAACAATGTTTTGAGGATTGAAAGCTTGAACTTAAGGTTACACTATTAGTCTGTTTAAAAGATTACACCATTACAACTCTGGAAAACACAATACTTGTCACTAATTGAGTGAGTGTCATATAGAGATAAAAACACCCCGACTCAACTTGAAAATGCCTACTCACCTTAAAAGATAAGCAAAGGTTACTAGATATATCTTAATTTCATTTGAGGATGTAGTTCAGGTTGGTGTGTTACAACTTCTAATCCACAATTCCTATAGCATAAAATTATTAATTATCAAATAGAAAATTAGAAATAATTAGTTATTACCTTAAGATAAATAATTATCAAATACTTATTACAGTACTACAAATCAGATTCTACAATCGTCGGGACAAATTAAAATTTTTTTTTTTTATAATAAGGTAGAAAATGAAGATGAACCATCGATTTCCATCTTAACATGGAACACCCCAATCCAAACAGGACCCACAACAAATTATCAAGTTGATACCGAAAGAAGATAATTTTCGTGAGGATAGAGTATGACATTTATTAGGTTGGGCCACTGGGCCCATCTCACAAATCTCCATCAATCTTCATGAGTCTGCTCTTGCAATCAGCCAACTAAAGAATCAACTACATTTTCTTTGTCCTGTAAATCCGACAAAGCAACTCAACTATTTTAACCCAGAATATATCTATGTATGCAATAGTAAAAGGAAAGCTCTTTTGTCCGTCTCCATTAACACAAACACCACTTCAAATCTCTGTCTGTTTTTCCTGCGTTTTCAAGCAATTAAACTAGTTGCTGCAACACTATCATATTTCCATATCATTCTTTCACCTTATCACCTTTCTAACAAAGAAAAGATAACAAAGAAAAGAGTTGCTAACAACTAAGGATTATGCTATAACTAATACTAACATTTTACCTAAATTCATCCTCTTCTCATTCTAATATAAACCCGGTCTCTCCTCTCCAATTTCATCGATCACTTAGAACAAAGCATTCTCACAACAATTATTTGCATTCTTTTCTGGCAACAAAGGCTAGCTAACACAATCAATATACTACGAAGATGATGATGAAGCAAGGTTTGCATTCTTTTACATTAATGTTAATCTTCCTACTTCATTGCACCAAAATCCGAGCTCAGGTGCCAGCCGCAGCTCCAGCTCAGCGGGGCCCCACTGCAGCCCCAACTCCACCCAGCCCTCCCGGGCCTATAGTTCTACCATTCCCAGCTGCAGGTCCGGATCAAGCCGGACCCACCAATGTCACCAAAATCCTTGAAAAAGCCGGACATTTTTCCTTTTTTATTCGGTTGCTAAAATCCACCACCGTCATTAACCAGATCGAGAAACAGCTGAATGAAACAAACAGTGGTTTGACAATCTTTGCACCGCCTGATGACGCATTTTCTGGTCTAAGTTCTGGCACTTTCAACTCCATAACTGATGGACAAAAGGAATTGTTAATGCAGTTTCATGTACTCTCTTCATACCTTCCATTAGCACGGTTCAAAAACTTGGGTAACCCGTTAAGAACAAATGCTGGAGATAATAGCAGATATGCATATCAGCTTAATGCCACATCTCACCCAAATTCAGTGAACCTCACAACTGGCATGACCAACGCAACTCTCTCTGGTATAGTATACACTGATGGTCAGCTTGCAATTTATCAAGTCGATAAGGTGCTTCTTCCTTGGAGCCTTTTCGGCGCCAAGCCTCCAGCATCAGCACCAGCACCAGCACCGGCACCGGCACCTGCTTTAGCGAAACCTGAGAAGCAAAATGCAACTGCGGTTGATGACGATAGTCCTAGTGATGATGATAAAAAGAATACCTCTGGTGCAGTGAGTCAAATGCGTATGCAAACTGTGGCTTTGGTTGGCGCTGCTGTGGTTGCTGCAGCAATATTTTCTTTGTGATTTTTTGAATTGGTTTGAAGGGGAGTGATCGGTATAGTCAGTAGGCATCGTAAGTGCTTGCCAATAATTGTCTGTTTTCTCTCTGTTGCATGGCTGTTTGTGTTAAATTGTACTTTGTTTGTGATTATATTCTGAGTTTTCTTGATAATAATTTTCATAAGTATTAGTGATGTAACATCTGTTATTTGTTTACGATAGTTTGGAGGCACGAATTTATTGGTCGAATCCTTGTTGTTTGCGGAAAAAAAAATTTAAGATGAGACATTTTATATTTATTTTTTAATGGGTTTTCTATATTATCTAACTTTACTTTATACGCAAATATAAATTTCAAAAATTTAGATATTGAAGATTAGTGCATGAAAAATTTGATCTAGTGAGTCAAATTATTCTTTTTTCTTTCTTTTTTTATAAAAAAAGACGAGACATTTTTAAGAAATATATATCATTTATATTCTTCTTAATTATATTTCATTCCATCCAAGTCTTTAACATAGTTTAAGGAGTAGACAGAGTGAATGAGATTAGTTGTTTTAATCAAATTAATTTCAATCATCTTTCGGTATTAATGCTTATTTAAGAAAGATAAGCAATAACAATGATAAAAAAGAAATTAAATTGACAAGGCAAAACATGTTCACCTTCTTTATTTTATTTTATTTTTTTGTGTTAGGTTCACTTTATATCAACCATGCATTTGACAAATCGAATTGAACCTAATAGAAATCATCAATTGCAATATGCAACATAACAAACCCATATTAATTTATTTGTTATTTTTGCAAAAAAAAAAAATGAAATTGAGTCGTTCCCGTAACAAATAATTTTGAAAGGCTTGGTTTTGGTCGGAGTTAGTTATCGTTCAGGGACTTTTAAGCTCAATAATATTCCTTCTTATAAGATTTCCATTGAGTTCTAAGGAATTTAATTTTGGTTAGAAACCGAAGGATGAGGTACTACTTTTGGGGACAATTGCAATGGTAATGGAAAATTTGGCCAACTTTTTCTAATTTGATTTTTCGGTTGAGTTGGGTTATTGTCGGATTATGAATTAGATTAGATTTATTGTTGCATTTCCTGATTACTTTAGTTTTGAGACTGTTAATTATGGAATTTTTAATCCCATCCCTTATTTTTTTAAGTAGAAAGGATACATAAGGCTATGGAGAGAAGACATCGAGAAAATTAAAAAAAAAAAAATAGTTGAATATTTTTTAGAAGGTGAAGGAGAAAAGAAAAGATTGTTTTTATTTATTTTTTAATTGAATGTAAATGGATACCATAATATTATTTAGTGAAAATTTATACACAAATTTAATCATACAAAGTGATATAGTTTAGATATATTATTACTACGTATTTTATATTTTTATGAGAATAAAAATAAATTCACTATACTAAAAAAAATTATGTAACAATAATACAATTATGTTATATTAGCTGTTATGTCGGTTTGTAAAAAAAAAATTTATATATTTAATATTATTATATTATTTAAAGAAATTGAGGTGTGAATATAAAAATGGTTGTTGTGTTGTCGGATCCTTGTCGGAGAAGATAGGTTGGTCGGATCTCTCTTTGTAGAGCTTCACCTCCAAGCTCCTACAAGATAATAATACGTTAGGAGTCATGCTGAATAAGGTTTTCGACTGGGAAACTCGATGCGTAAGTCAGATATGGTGAGTTGAAGTACGGTGAACTTCGGTAAGCCAATTGGAACGGAATACAAGAAAAAGAGACTTTTATTACCGAATGTGGAGAAAGGGAAATGGGAGAGGAATATCACCAAGTAGAAAGTCAAAAAGGTCTTAAGTTCTGGAATCCCCTCTTTGATGGAGAATTCCCCT
>JAVXUL010000008.1:12347633-12361027 GCA_035590515.1 Trichilia minutiflora | reverse complement strand
AGGGTTATCGTTTCGTCGTAAAGTCTGCTGGGCCTTAGTTGAGCCTTCTCTTGGTGCCTTGGTTGGTTGCTTAGCCTTAAAATCCCAGACACTAGTCGAACATTTCTCCTAGTGTCCTGGTTGGCTGCTTAGCCTTAAAATCTCCGGACACTAGTCGAGTCTCTTTTTAATGTCACGGTTGGCTCTGGTCTTAAAATTTCCTGACATTAGTTGAGCTATCACTTCGGCCTGCGCTTGACCCAAGGAGCTCCGGTCCCTGTGAGAGGCTTATGCAATTTATAATTTTCAGTAAAAATAAAGTTTTTACTGAAAACTGGGGGACTTGATGTTGGTGGTGATTTGAAGCCCTTACAGTACATGTTTTGTCAAATTAACAGTGTGGCTCCCACTCCTCTTAAATACAGCCACCCTTTGGCCCTTTGGGATTGTCACTCTGCCACTCTATCTTGTTAGATCACTCTCTCCTCTATAAAAACACCATCCTCTCTCCCTAAAAGAACTACTTATGACTGGATCCCCCAACTCCACAAAAAGAAAAGAAAAAAGAGAAGAAGAGAGAATCAGAAGAAGAGAAAGAAAGGGGATACGTAGGTAGGTTAGGAGAGACCTAAGTCTAATTATAAACACATAAAAAATCCATCAACTACCATATCACCATCGTAAGTCACTGATATAGAAAAATCGAATATTTTCTTGTATCAATAAATATTATTAGAGGTTATATAAAATAAGTTAAGATATAAATCACAAGATAATTATTTGGTTTGAATTTGATGGTTGAGGTTTGTTATTATACCATGTGAATGATCCAGTTCAAGCTTCACTGCACAATGTTTTTTGTCGGGTTAAATTGACATTTTTAATATCTCAAGAGGTCAGTGGTAATTAGATAAAAGGGTACGGTATCATTTTATTTTTACTGGAAAATTAGGTACAAAATGAAGATGAACCATCGATTTCCATGCTTACTCCAATATAATGCGGGACCCACAATGAACTATCTTGTAGATATGGAAAGAAGGGAAGGAAGATAATTTTCATAGGGATAGAGTATAACATTCATTAGGTTGGGCCACAGGGCCCATCTCAGAAACCTTCATTAGTCTTCGTAAATCTGCTCTTGCAATGCAGCCAGCTGGGTACTAGTAAAGAAATTAACCATATTTTGTTTTCCATTTGCATAAACACCACTTCAAATCCCTGTTTCCCGAGTTTTCAAGCAAACTAGTAACTAGTTGCTGCTACACTATCATAATTCCATATCATTCTAGCCATTAATTCATTTCAACTTATCACCTTTTTAATAAAAGAAAAGAGTTGCTAACAACTAAGAATTATGCGATAACCAATACTTCACATTTTACCTAAACTCATCCTCTTCCCATTCGAATATAAACGCATTCACTTCTCTAATTTCATCCAACACTTAGTGCAAAACATTTTTACAAGAAATATTTGCATTATTTTCTGTCACCAAAGGCTAGCTACCACAATAAAAAAACTACAAAAATGATGATGAAGCAAGGTTTCTATTCTTTTACAATAATGCTAATCTTTCTCCTCCGTTGCACCAAAATTCGAGCTCAGCCAGCCGCAGCTCCAGCACAGTCAGGCCCCACTGCTGCCCCAGCTCCACCCAGCCCTCCGGTGCCTACAGTTCTACCGTTCCCAGCTGCAGGTTCGGATCAATCCGGACCGACCAATGTCACTAAAATCCTTGAAAAAGCAGGCCATTTTTCGTTCTTTATTCGGATGCTAAAATCCACCACCGTCGTTGACCAAATCGAGCACCAGCTCAATGAAACTAACAGTGGTTTGACAATCTTTGCACCGCCTGATGACGCATTTTCTAGTCTAAGTTCCGGCACTTTCAACTCCATAAGCGATGGACAAAAGGAATTGTTAATGCAGTTTCATGTACTCTCTTCATACATTCCATTAGCCCGGTTCAAAAACGTGGGCAACCCATTGAGAACAAATGCTGGAGATAATAGCAGATATGCATATCAGCTTAATGCGACATCTCATCCAAATTCAGTGAACCTTACAACTGGCATTACCAACGTAACTCTCTCTGGAATAGTATACACTGATGGCCAGCTTGCAATTTATCAAGTTGATAAGGTGCTTCTTCCCTGGAGCCTTTTCGGCGCAAAGCCTCCAGCATCAGCACCGGAACTGGCACCAGCACCAGCACCAATGAAACCTGAGAAGCAAAATGCAACTGCGGTCGATGACGATAGTTCTAGTGATGATGATAAAAAGAATACCTCTGGTGCAGTGAGTCAAATGGGTATGCAAAATGTGGTTTTGTTTGGGGCTACTGTGGTTGTTGCAGCAATATTTTCTTTTTGATTTTTTTGAATCCTTTTGAGCGGGAGTGATCGGTGTAGTCTTTAGGCATGGTGAGTGCTTGCCAATAATTCTCTGCTGCATGGCTATTTGGGTTAAATTGCACTTTGTTGTTTGTGGTTGAATTTTGTTTTTTTTCCTATAATAATTTTCAAAAGTTTTAGTAATATAACATTGGTTATTTGTTGCGATGGTTCAAAGCAAGAATTTATCGGTTAAATCCCTCTTGTTTGCGCAATATATATACATATAAATTTTAAAAATAAAAAATAAAAAATTAAGATGAGATTTTTTATAATTATATTTTTAATAGGATTCTACATAATTTCTCTACTACATTTTGAAAAAACATATATCATTTAAATTCTTCTTAATTATATTTCATTCCATCCAAGTCTTTTAATATGTTTTAAGGGGTAGATAAAGTAAATGAGATTAGTTATTTTAATCAAATTAATTTCAACCATGTTTCGCTATTAATGCTTATTAAAGTAACTAAGATAAGCATTAGTTATAATAAAAAAGAAATTAAATTTAAGAAAAAGAAAGACAAAACGTCTTCACCATCTTCATTTTTGTGTGAGAACCACTTTTTTGTCAGCCATTTAACAAGTCATAATGAAGCTTAGACAAATAATCAATTGCAATCCCACAACAAACCCATATTAATTTATTCGTTATTTTTGCTAAAAGAAACTAAAAGGCTAATCTGAAATTGAGTCATTCGGGTTACAAATAATTTTGAAAGGCTTGGGTTTGGTCCTGGTGGTTATGGTGTAGGGGCCTGCAAGCTCAATAATATTCCTTATTGGAAGATTTCTATTTGTCTACATTATGTGAGTTTTCGGAATTTAATTTTGGTTACAAACTGAAGGATGAGGTACTACTGTTGGGGAAAATCTGATTAATGGTACTGGGATTTTTGTCCAAGTTTTGTTAATTCGATTTTTCGACTGAATGGGGCTATTGTTGGATTTTCGATTCTACTCGTTTTATTGATTCTGAACCAAATAAAAATTTATTGTTGCATTTCTTAGGTTATGGCAGTTTTTGCTTGCTTGCTTGCTTTACTGTTTGATACTCTTACTTATGGAATTTTATTACCTATTTAATTTTGGCTTTATGGATTTAAAAAAAATAAATAATCCCATCCCTTATTTTTGTTCTTTAAGAAGAAAGGCCAAGAGAGAAAAAAGACTTGAGAAAATTTGAAAAACAAAAAACGAAAACAGCGAATATTTCTTTAAAGACAACACAAAAAAATAAAAAAATAATGTTTATTTATTATTTAATTGTGTGTAAATTGACACTATTATATTATTCAGTACAAACTCTTATACAAATTAACTGACGTAACATAATTTATAAAAAAATCATATATTTTTATGAAAATAAATATAAATTCACAGAAAAAATCATTTAACAATAATATACCTATATCATATTAATTTATAAAAAATGAAAATTTAATATTATTGTATTATTCAAAAATATTGTTATAAAAGCTACCTGTAGTCTTAATAAAAATAATGTTAGAGGGGTGTATTTAAAATATTTTAAAAAATTTAGAGTAACTTTAAAATATTAATTAGGTAAAAAATAAGAGGAGTATCCGATACAAAATAAGAGGAACATTGGACATTCTAACTTTGATTAGCAAAATTTATGCCTAGTACATTGGCCACAATACCTTTTTTTTATCTATCATCAATAGAATCACAATTCATATTATCATCATCCCCATCAAATCATACGATAGAAACTCAAAAGGTAACTCTTAACTATCATCTTTTTGGCATTCAAAAACAACAACAACAATTCACAGAAAGCCAAAGGAAAATTTTCACAAATAACTTAGTAGAGATCTTAAACAAAACAAATTATAGAAAATATGTATATTAAAATTTCTCTCGCTAATTCTAAAGAGTGATGCTCTTTTTGGGTGGAAAGTAGGGTGTTATTAGAATGAATTATTTTTTCTGCTTAATTTGGCATCTTTAATTTGCTCATTTTAATTTTCTTGTCATAACATAAGAAGTTTCTTCTTTATAGGCGAATTTATTTGATTTATATTTTATATTTTTTGACAAGGAAATATAGTTAGTTTCTGATAAAATTGTTAATTTAGATCTTAATTTTTCTTGTTTAGTAATTTTGTGGACAATTCTAATTATGAATTTTACGGAGAATATTTTACCTTTCTTTTAAATGATTATTATTAGTATTAGTCAAATTTAATAACTTAAATAAATGTGTGATAATAATTCATGGTATGAACATGTAAACGAGCATGTAAAAATATGGTAGGCACAGACACATTCTGCTTAAGAATTTTTCTGAAATAAAGTATTTTAAATTTCAATAAGAACTGCATTTTATATTACAAGCCATACCCCGTCTATACTCAATTACCTGGTAATTAAAAACAGAACTCAAAATTTAAACACGAGCAAGCTACAACAATAGGATACAAATCACCATAGAATGGATGAATGGGAAGAATTATTGAAAACACTAACCATTTCGACTGACTTATCAATCACCACAATTAAACCGATTCAAAAAATCATAAAGAAAATTTTGCCACACCAGCCTCGACGAAAACCAAATTCTGTATGGCCATAAGATTCATTTCATCGGAGGCATTCACTTTATCATTATCATCAGGAGTACTAGTATCGTCACCACTACCACCACCAGCAGCAGCAGCGGCAGCAGTAGCATTCTGCTTATTAGGTTTCACCGGTGACGTAGGTTTAGCGCCGAAAAGTTTCCAAGGAAGAAGCACCTTATTGACTTGATAAATAGCAAGTTGTCCATCACTGTATACTGTACCGGTCACACTTGTATTGGGCATGCCAGTGGAGATTTCACCGAATTTGGATAAGATGTCACATTAAGCGGATATGCGTATCTGTACTTTCTCCAGCACTTGTTCTTAACGGTTACTCACAGTTTGGAACTGTGATAACGGAATATATGTAGTGACTACATGTGACTTCATTAACGATTCCTTTTTCGATAGTTCAGCTGGGAGTTGAGAGTGCCGGAACTGAGACTAGAAAATCCATCGTCTGTTGGTGCAAAGAGGGTCACCCCACTGTTTGTGGTCATCGACTGAGGTGGATTTAGGTAGCCGAATCAAGAGCGAAAAATGGCCGACCTTTCGAAGGATTTTGGTGACGTTGGCACTACCGGAAGGAGACCGGACCTGCTGCTTCGGGGTAGAAGTCGAGGAGCGGGAGGGCTGGGAGGAGATGGAGCTGCGACTGGCTGTGCTAGGATTTTGGTGCAATAGAAGAGAAAGAATAGCATTAGAACACAAGAGGAGAAAGTTTTCTTCATCATCATCTTCGGAGTATTTTGGTTTTTGTAGGTAGCCATTAATGCCAGAAAACAATGCAAATGTTTAGTGCAAGAATGATTATAATGTACTTTGCAAAAATTGTTTGATGAACTTGGTGAGAAGAGGATGAATTTAGGTGAAGTATAAACCTTAGAATTTAGCAACTCTTTGTCTTTGATAGATAGTTGATAGGGAGAAGTGAATTAATGGGAGAGAGTGATCTAAACATGATAGTGTTGCAGCAACTAGCTAGCAAGTTTGGTTGAAAAGGAAGGAACAACAGAAGGATTTTTAAAGTGGTGTTTATGCAATTAAAGTTGGGACTTTTATAATATATTTGATTGATTATCATTCAATTTCATGTCCTATTAGCTAGTTAATAAATTTTGAGAACAATTAACTTTGATTTTGTAAATTAAGATCTTTCATCATATCATTTAATTCTTATCAAATATTTTATCAAAGTTCAAAGATTGCGCATTGTTGTTATTAATTCGATTATAGTATAGAATCAAAGTGAGAAATGAGCTCCATAGTCCCTACCAACCAAACAACTTTTTATTTTTTAATTTTTGAAAAAGAGAGAAAATCAAGATGAACCGTCGATTGTCATGCTGATAACGTATACAAGATAATTTTCATGAGGATGGAAAATAGCATTCATGAGGTTGGGCCATTGGGCCCTCATTAATCTTCATGCATCATGGGATGTGCCCTTGCAACAAGCGCACAACTAAAATTGATTTGCATTGATCATTTGCTATTTTTAAAATTTGAATGATGGAATTTTTATTTGGTATTATTTTATAAAATAAATTTTTACTACTTATAAAGGGAATGCTGAAAATAACATTATATTATTTCTCTTATTTTATAAAATGACTCAAGCTCTCAAGCATTATAATAACTACAACCTACATTTTTATTAAAAATAATTATATTATTAATGGATTTAATAATATCATAATTAAAAAATAATAAAATTAATTTTAGTAATTTTTAAATACATATATTATTTTATTTTTTATTAATATTTTTATGAGACATATTTTTATTTTTATAAGATAATTTTTCTATCATTTATTTTATTGAAAAAATATAAAATTTAATAAAAAAGTTTCTTTAATTTTTTAAGAGATATTAATTAAAGAATTTAATTTAATTAAAATACACAAATTATATTTTTAAATATTATTTTTATTTAACATATTTAAAATATTATACAATTCCACCTTTATATTTTATTCTTTAAACAATCAAAATTAAATTATATAATCAAGCATATTAATTATTTACATAGTATTTAATGAATAAAATTATTAAAATTAAAAATTTTAAAAATAATACAAAATGCATTTCACCTCTCTCATTTTTAGAATAAATTAGTAAAAAATATTATCAAACATATTATTAAACTATGAAAATATAACTCAAAAATATCATTTTCATTTTCATTCCGAAAAAACATCAATTGAAAGATAATACTGAATATGCCCTAATTTTCTCTAAATCCTATATGCGAACTCTAATATGTTACCCAGAATCTATGCATGCAAGTAAAAGAAAAGTTATCATGTCCATCTTCTTCTGCAAAAACACCACTTTAAATCCGTCTGTTTTCCTTCCTTTTCAAGCATACCAGTTGCTGCAACAATATCATCTTTATACATCACTCTCTTTATTACTAATTCACTTCACCTTATCACCTTTCTAACAAAGACAAGAGTTGATAACAACTAAGGATTATTCTAACTAATAATACATCATACTTTACCTAGATTCATCCTCTTCCCATCCTAATATAAACCCTCTATCTTCTCTCCAATTCATCAAACAATTCTTGCAAAGCTTTCTTACAGGAAACATTTGCTTTGTTTTGTGGCAGCAAAAGCTATAGATATCGCAATCAAAATACTGCAAAGATGATGATGAGGCAAAATTTCTCCTCTTTTACACTTATGCTAGTCTTTCTCTGCCATTGCACCACAATCCTCGCTCAGCCAGCCGCAGCTCCAGCTCAACCAACTGGTCCCATTGCAGCTCCATCTCCGCCCAGCCCTCCCGCGCCTCTGGTTCTACCCGGCCCAGCCGCTGGTCCGGCTCCTTCTGGCCCCACCAATGTCACTAAAATCCTTGAAAAAGCCGGCCATTTTTCGCTTTTGATTCGGTTGCTCAAAGCCACCACTGTCGCTGGCCAGATCGAGAAACAGCTCAACGACTCAAACAATGGAATGACCATCTTTGCACCAACTGATGCTGCGTTTTCTGGTCTCAGTTCCGGCACTCTTAACTCCCTAAATGATGGACAGAAGGAATCGTTATTGAAGTTTCATGTAGTCCCTACATATATTTCGCTATCACAGTTCCAAACTGTGAGCAACCCGTTAAGAACAAACGCTGGAGATAGTAGCAGATACGCATATCCGCTTAATGTGACATCGTATCCAAATTCGGTGAACATCTCCTCTGGAATGACCCATACAAGTTTGTCTGGTACTGTATACACTGATGGACAGCTTGGTATTTACCAAGTCGATAAGGTGCTTCTTCCTTGGCAACTTTTCGGCGCCAAGCCTCCGGCGCCAGCTCCGTCACTGGTGAAACCTGATAAGCAGAATGCTACTGCTGCTGCTGCTGTTGATGAGGATAGTACTTCAGATGATAATGATAAAGTGAATGCCTCCGGTGCAGTTAACATCATGGCCATTCAAAATTTGGTTCTCACTGGGTCTACTGTGCTTGCAGTAGTCATATTTTCTTTTTGATTTCTTGAATCGCTTTCAATGGTTGTGATCGATGAGTCAGTCGACATGGTGAGTGCTTTCCAATAATTGTTCATTTTTCTCTGTTCCATGGCAATTTATTGTACTTTGTTCATGTTTGAATTTTGATTTCTGTTTTCAATAATTTTTTGAGTGTTGGTAATTGTAAATGGTTTAAGTTGTGAGGTCGTGCGATTTATGATGGTTTGTACGCCATACAGCATAAATGAGTAAATATATTTTATTACATCGATTTGTTTTTACTATAAAAAATAGTTTAGCAATGCTATTAAAATTAAATGTTATATTATTATTTTTAAGAGGATAGTTTATATTGTATGAGTATAAGGATTGATTCTAATTTTTGTATAATAATAATAATAATAATTTTATATTAATAAAATATTTGTAAAATAATTTAAAATGATAAGAGAATTTAATATTATTACGGATAATGATACTATATATACAATTTTTGTTATATCTATCTTTCTTTCTATCTATCTATAGATAAAGTTATGGGCCAAAGTTCCATTATAATCATGTGTCTAATGTCAATTCAACTAATAATTTTCATATCTTTGTCCCAACCATCAACTTCCCCTTAGAGAAATGCCGAATGCGAATGACATAAAGAGACCACCAATAATTAGTTTTACAATTCTTTTATATGAAATTTTAAATAATTTAAAATTATGAAAATAAGAAAATTTAAATTATTATTGTATAATAAAAAATAAAAATTCAAGAATTTAAAAATTAGAACAACTAAATTTAACTAATTGTATAAATCTAGTTGAAAGTTTCAAAAGAGTGTATATCAATGTTTGAAATAGTTACACGTCAACTATTATCTAAAACTCATGTTATATAGCATTTATATCTGTCATTAAATTATATTAATTAATATATACCTGAAAATTTGTATGGAAATTTTAAGAGGTTACCTCTACTTAAATTTTTAAATTTAAATTAAGACACAAATTTTTAGCTATTGGGTTCATGCAATTCAATAATTAAAATATGAAGTTAAAAAATTATATTTAATATTAACAACTTAGTATTTATATCTATTATTAGATTATGTAAATTAATAGCTGAAAATTTATATTTAATTTAAGTTTAAAAATTTAATTTAAGGAAGCTCTTTTTTTTTTTCTCTCTCTCTCTCTCTCTCGCTATCTAGAGAAGGTTTAATCACTTTATACTACCTATCTATCTATCTATCTATCTATCTATCTTATTAGCAATAAGATTTAGACATTTTTAACTATTGAACTTTAATTTTGCACATAAAATTAATGCACATGTAACATTTAATCAAGTGCCTAGATCTAATGATTAATAAAAACTGTAAAAAAAAAAAAGGATTAATAAAAAGAGTAAAACAATGTGTAAAATTAAGTAGGAATATTTAATATGCTAGCAACTCAACAATTTTAATTGTGTAATTAATTTAAATCAAGCGAGCCATGACTAAATTTTTAGGTTTTCATGATGTATAATTTTTAGTAGTATGTCAAATTATTTGGCTATAATAAGCAATAATAATATTAATTCAAATTATATCAAATTAATTAATTTTAATAAGTAATTATAATATTAATTTAAATATAAATTTTGATTGTTTATAATTGGCAGGTCAACGTAAAATCTTTTTTTGGACAGACAACTATCAGATAAATCTAATTATTACTTTGGATTTAAATAAAATTAAATAATTATTAATAAAATATGTACGGCAACATGTAATAAAAATTTTAAATTTAAATGTTAGAAGATAATTCAATAGAATAAAAGAATTTCAAAAAATAAAATCATTATTTTATTTGAAGATTTCTTCTTGCAGACTTAAGTGTAATTTCATTAAAATTTCATATTTAAATTTACAAAACAAACAGTTATTAAATATCTTAAGTTGGATATTTAGGATATTTAAGTTAGAAAAAAAAATAATAAATAAAACAACTAGTCTCTTAATGTGAAAGAATGGAATGGTATTCTTAAAAAAGGAAAAAAGAATGAGTATATTTATATTTTATTGATCAGTCGACTTTCTGTTCACCAACGCAATCAGCTGAAAATCCAATTAGATACCGATTCTGAAATCAAGGAGGGCAATGATCAGACAAAATGAAATATTTTCCTTTTCCTTTTTCACTTAATATTGAGAGAAACAAGATGAATCATCAATTTCCAACCTGATATGGGACACCCCAATCCAATTAATGATCCACAATGAGCCATCAAAGGTGATATTGAAAGAAGATAATTTTCATTAGCATAGAGTATAACATTCATAAGGTTGTCTAGGTTGGGATACCGGATCCTTCTCTCAATCTCCATTGCTACTGAAACAATTGGACAACTAAAGAAATTCCTGTAAATAGGATAAGCAAACCCAATTATTTTTATCCAGAATATAATAGATGCAAGGAAAGTGAAAGCTATTATGTCCATCTCCATTGCACAAACAGCACTTTAAAAACTTCTGTAAAGTTTGCTGCCTTTTCAAGCAAACTAGTTGCTGCAACACACTAACAAATTTTGTAGATCACTCTGTCCATTGCATTCACTTCACCTTATCACCTTTCTAATAAAGACAAGAGTTGATAACAACTAAGGATTATTCTAGCTAACTAATAATATTTCATACTTTACCCAGATTCATCCTCTTCCCATCCTAATATAAAACCCTCTATCTTCTCTCCAATTCATCGAACAATTCTTGCGAAGCATTCTTACAGGAAACATTTGCTTTGTTTTGTGGCAGCAAAAGCTATAGCTACCGCAATCAAAATACTACAAAATTGATGATGAGGCAAAATTTCTCCTCTTTTACACTTATCCTAGTCTCTCTCTTCCATTGCACCACAATCCTCGCTCAGCCAGCCGCAGCTCCAGCTCAACCAGTTGGTCCCATTGCAGCTCCATCTCCGCCCAGCACTCCTGTGCCGATAGTTCTACCTGGGCCAGCCGCTATTCCTGTTAGTGTAGTATGTCTTAGAAACCATTCGTGTTATCGATTTCAGGGTATTTAATATTGTATCACTGTATATGTATATATTTGACATATGTTTTCATGTCTTACAAATGAGTTGTGAATAGTATTTAATTTGTAAGACAAATTAAAACTTGCGAGTAAGGAGTGTATTTGTAAACAAGTAACAATACTCGAAAAAATACTATTTATATAAATAGTATTATTATGAATAGTAAATCAACTCAAATAGTAATAACACACTTGTATGATAAGTAATGTATATTACTAATCACACTTGTGTGACAAGTGATGAAGAAATCACGCGTTTAGGGTTGCATGCTATGCAAAACACCAGTTGTGTGTATGTGCACGAGTATATGAGATTTATATGAGTATGCATACATAAAAGATGATAATTATTCGTGAGATGAATATTTATGGGTGTTAACACTTAGCCTTAAAAGGGATAAGTTTTGAGAAGACTTTCAAAGTCGAGAGAGAACATACATGAGATGTACGTAAACGCTTGATTAACTCCCTTTGTAATTATCATATCTATACCTCCCATTGTAGGATAGCTAATAATTCTTTAACACAAATTTCCTGCTCCAAGATTTTTATTATATGAGGAGTATGGTTTGTGTTATTGAATTGGGTTTATCTGGTTCTCGATGGTATTCAAATTTTAATCAAGATTCTATTATGTGAGGTTGGGATAAGATACTATTCAAAAAGGCACATTAATTTGGGTATGACTAGTGTAGGACTCCAAGATTTTGATTATGTGAGGTGTCAGAAACTAGGGCAAAAGTTTTTGAATCGTGTCCTGTATGTGATACAGAAAAGAATTATTCTTTACTCGTCGAAGTTAATTGTCTAAGATTTCTATTATGTGAGGTTAGCTAATGTAAACAAGAATTCGATTTCCCACTTATTTCTAAAATCCAACAAATGTTTATGTCATATTTTAGGAAGTATGGGATTTAAATAGGATAGTGGGAGCTGATGATATTATGCTTTATAATTGTATTTAATAGTTGAATTAAATTTGTGATACACTGCACTAACAAACTTTCTTCTGTGTCTTTTCAGTTCTCTCAAATATTCATAATGTCATCATCAAATGTCTTTTAGAAGATTCTGGACAATTATATGCTCACATGTCATAACCTGAAGGATTGGTTACGAAATTTGAGAATAGTTCTTGAATTTGAAAGTCTTGGGTATATCTTAGAGGTTGAAATACCGATGACGTTAGAGGTAGATGCTCCCCAAGAGAAGCAGGATGTCTTTAATAAATGACATATGATAATCGTAGAGTGAGACTCTACATGTTAGCTTCCATGAATCGGGAGTTACAAACTAAACACGAGAGTATGACATTTGCATATGAGATACTCAAATCCTTACAAGAGTTGTATGGTGAAAATTCTCGTGTGGTTGAATACGAGATGTGCTCTACCCTGTTTAGTATGAGGCTTAGGGAGGGAGTTCTGCCTGATGATCACGTCATTAAGATGATCAACATCATTGGGCAATTAGATATTTGGGGGATCATTATGAATAATGGCCTCAAGGTGAATTTAATTTTGCAATCCCTTCCTTCTAGTTATAAATCGTTTATAATTAATTATAATCTGAATAGGATTAAGCAGACTCTTCCAAAGCTGCTCAATGAGATTCAAGAATTCTATAGACAGAATAGTAAGGGTAAGGGACATGAGGATGTCCACATGACCACTACCAGTAGGACTGGTAAACGGTCAAAACGCATATCTCTGTTAGTGTATATACCCTAGAAATCATTCGTGTTGTCGGTTTCAGGGTTTTTGATATTGTATAAACTCTATATTTATTAATAAAAGAACTTGTTGTTTATTTACATACATTAGCTGCTTCCTTTATTTTTCATGCAAATGAATATTGAATGTATGTAAATTGTCCGGATAAT
>JAVXUL010000008.1:12327738-12340020 GCA_035590515.1 Trichilia minutiflora | reverse complement strand
AGATATCACTCCTGTTATATAGGAGGGACAAATCCTATCTTGATTAAGCATATCCCACTACATTATTCATGACATAGTCAAGTATTTTCTTTATAGTCAATCTTATTACAGATGACGTTTGAAAACATTAAAATATATCATTTATAATGTTAAAAACCATGATGATCTCAAGTCAAAGGATCATATACAACATTGTCACTTATGAGAATTATTTATGATACTCATATAACAATCCATATAATTTTTCTCATATTGGATCGGTCCAGTACAATAGTTCATTAACTATTACTTATGTGTTGGCTTTATATCTCATATCATGACACATCTCATATTGTCATCAATCACTACACATACTAGTCTCAATGTATTATTGTTATCCTTTCACAATAATACTTGACTAGGGACATTTAAGAATAGTTGTCACGCCCCAACTTATGGGTCGTACACATGACAACGGTCATAAATTTCTAATAAGCATTTCTTAGGTCCAGAATGCTTACTAAGAACTTGTAAAACTGAAATCATAAACAAATATAAAGCACTTCCAAAATCAAATCATCCAAATCCACCCAAACTTCAAAATGTAATTAATCAAAGGACCACAAACACTTCTATATATAATTTCATTCTTTACCACAAATCAATTTTCATAGTATAAAAGTATTAGACCTCAAATATAATAAAAGAATATCAAATCAGTTTATATATTTGTTCTCATTAAATAGATAAAATCCAAATCCAAATCGTAAAACAGTTCCAGTAGACTAGACTTTCCTAAGTAAGTCGAATTACATGAATATACCTTCACTTCTCTGACTCCTAAGGATCACCACCACCGTTAGCTGTAAACCTAAGCGAACCTGAAACTGAAAGGTGAGGGGGGTGAGTATATGAGAGTATACTCCATGAGTGAACCAAAAGTAAACATAACTAAATAAATAAAGTTATTTAGAAATTGAAAGTAGTTCTGAGGTATTCTACAAATAGTTCAATAAAACAACCAACATCTATGTTTAGCTTAAAATCTCAAATCATATATTAAAATCATTGGGTTGGTTGTCTTTCTCGAAGATTACCCTGACCTTGGGTATCCTGAGACCGTCAGTAGGTTTTGTATACAGATAAAATATACAATTTTATAAAAATAGATTTTTAAATGCAAGAAAATAGAATATGCAGGGTTTTCAAAAAATATGCCCACCACCGACATTCGTCTTGAGTAGTTACAAGGTGACGTCCATGACTAACTCAATGAGACTTATAGATGATTGAATCACAACTCCACAATAATATCACATCACCATACATCACCTCCATCTGTGAAGTCTCCACTCACCTAAGCAACCTCTTAATTAGGCCAACTCTAGACTACCTCCCCTGTAACTACAGTAAACAAACCCGATCCTCATGGTTGTTATCACCAAAAATGTATATATCATAACCACATGTCACAATTATCTATCAAACACAAATCAAATTGCCCTCCGATCATAATCATGTAAACATATATATATATATCACATCCATTATGAGCATCGCATATCATTTCAAATCCAAAGTCAAAACATTTATAAGCATTTATAAAATGAGGAAAAATAAACAAAATCCTTTATAAAACCTTTTATATCGCTATTGACACAAAAACAAGATTTTATTTAAAATAATGAAAATGAAAGAGTTCATTCACAACTTAGGGAGGGTATACACTTCCTAGTTTCCCTCATTTCTCGATTCGATACGTTGGTTCCTCGCTCGTACTCCGTCGCCTAATCTCATTCATCAAAACTATATTAATAGTCATTTCTAAGATATGAATCATGATGAGTATGTGTGATATGCATGTTTCCTCGAGTTCTTAAAACTGGATAATATGCGAAATCTCTCAAATTTTGCTTTATTCATACAACCATCTATATATCACTACTATAGACCCACATTATGATTAAACTAACGCAATTCGATCCGTTTTCATGGTTTCAACAAATGGACCTCACACACCTATCAAAACAGTAACTCTAGTTACTGTTTATGTTCAACCAATTTCTCCGAATTCATATTTCTAACTTCCTACAAATTTCTCGACTCCTCTACCACTTAAATGTCACTTAAAAACTACAATGCAAGCGATAAATTTACAAAATTCTAAACTAATGTACAATAAAACCCATACGAATCAAAGTTGTTAAAATGCAAAAATAAATACATAGATGAGTTAGAAATGAAGTTATGAACCTCGTGGTATGATTGGTTTTTCTTAATTTCGCTCAAAAATCGAAAAGCCCTAATTTTCTCGTAGGAAACCCTAGGTACTCTTTTTGATCTCTGCGCTTCTATCGTAAAATTGATGTTCCCAATGAGTTAGACGTATAGAGTATAACTCACAACCGAATAGAAATCAGAATTTGAGAGAAAATTTGGGTGAGGGCTGAGATGAACAGAGGAGAGAATGTGAGGGAGGAAGAGCGAAGAAGAGAAAGAAGAAAAGAGAGAAGAAAAGGTGAAAAATTCAATCCCTGACCTCTATTTATAGAAAAAGAGTAAAATTATTAATATGTACTTAAGTTTTCTTAAGAAGAAGCTTCTAAAAGAGGGCAATTTCGATCATTTCACGTCGATTCGATCGAACGAATTGAAGTTCGTTCGAACAAATCACCCCTTCGATCGAATGAACTAGAGTTCGTTCGAACGAATCCTTCAACGTCTACAGAAGTTAGAGAGCTTCTATTTTATCGATCGAACGAACGACCCATTCGATCGAAAGAAACCTTATTCAGTCGAACAAATTTTCCTATTCATTTAAACGAATATGCACCACAAAATTTTTCAGGGAGTCCTCACAACTTCGATCGAACGAATCATCCTATTCGATCGATCGGACCCATCAAAGTTAAAAATCTCACTTAAATCTTCTCTAAATTTGAAAAATATCATTAGGATCCCACTCAAAATAAAATTTATTTTTAATTACGTTGAGATCCTTGTATTCACGACCTCAAAATTCTATCTTAACAAACTCAAATCCCCAAAATAAATATCAAACCGTGTCGACATGTTAACGGTGTATGAAATGGGGACAAATGTTTGCACAGTAAAAAAGAAAAATTATAGTTATGCCCTTGAGTTATAGAAATGGGACTCACAAATCTACCCCCTTAAAAGAATTTTGTCCTCAAAATTCAACGTACCTCAGTATTGAAAAAGATGGGGGTATTGACGTTGCATCTGAAACTCGGGCTCCCATGTCATTTCTTCAATCGTATCACTCCTCCATAGAACTTTTACCATCGGGACGACTTTACTCCTCAATGTCCGTTCCTGACAATCAAGAACGACTACTGACTGAACTTCACACTTCAGATCCTCTCTCAAATCAATAGGAGACAGTCCAATTATATAAGAGGGGTCGGGTACATACTTCTTCAATATTGATACATGAAAGATATCATGTATCCTCTGCATCTCTGACAATAATTCCAACCTGTATACTACTGGACCAATTCTCTCAATAATTTTGAAGGCCCAATGTATCTCGAGTGAAGCTTCCCTCTAGTCTTGAATCGAATTACTCCTTTTCAAGATAAAACCTTCAAAAAAAAACACTTGCTCACCTATATCAAATTCTATGTCCCATCTTCTATTGTCCGAGTATGATTTCTGCCTGACCTGAGCTGCTCTCAACCTGTCCTGGATAATCTTGACTTTTTCAGTGGTGGCTTCAATCAACTCAATATTGTCTAGCTTTCTTTCACCCACTTCATCCCAATATAAAGGAGTTCTACACTTTCTTCTATACAAAGTTTTATATGGTACCATTCCTTTATTGGACTGATAACTATTATTATAGGCGAACTCAGCCAACAACAGATATCGATCCCAGCTTCCTTGAAACTCGAGCACACACCCTCTTAACATATCTTCTAGTATCTGGATAATTCTCTCTGACTGTCTGTCCGTCTGAGGGTGGAAAACTGAGCTAAAATTCAATTTCGTACCCATAACTTTCTGAAGACTAGGTCAGAATCGAGATATAAAACAAGAATCTCGATCTGATACGATTGTCACAGGTATACCATGCAATCTTACAATTTCTGTCACATACAGTCTTACTAGCTTTTCAACTGGATACTTAGTTTTGATGGGTATAAAATGCGCAGACTTCGTCAATTGGTCCACAATCACTTATATTGCATCATGTCCAGTTTGAGTACGTGGCAGTCCTACCATAATAATACTTAACTAATTAAGTTAACTATTCTAAGGATATTATTATATTTATTTAGATACACAGATATGTAATAATAGAATAAAATATATTAATATAAAAATATTATGATATATAATAAATAAATATCCAAAATTATTATTGAATCTTAGGGCATATACTAACAGATACATCCTATAATGGGATCAATACTTAGCTCCTGTTTTTCTTATTTTGGAAAATAAAAATCAAGTTCCTATGTTCAAACTCTAAAATACCACCTTTTTCTAAACTAAATTTTTAGTTTAATCCTTAAACCTTAATATTGTGCCAATTATTTATTAATTATACACATGGATGAGTATGGTAAAATAACTATAAAACCCTTATATTAACATAATGGTGTTTATATCACTAATTTTAAAAATAACCTTAATTAGCTCACCTCTATAAATCTCACTATTTTTATTGTTATTTTAACATCATAGTTATTATTACCCATGTTAATAATATTTTTATTGTGCATAGATGCTTAGTTTAAATGCATATTTTTTCTTTAAATTTTTTAATTTCTAATAAATACATGATAACTTTTTAAAAATAATTAATCAAAACTAACAAAAATTCTTTACAATTGTAACTTCATGCTTGCCCATTAAAAAAAATTTTTAAAATTACATTTTATCCCAATCTTAAATCAACTTAAGTGTATTATTTCAGTTTTTGAAATTTTTATTAAAATATTATTATAATATATTTATCAAATATTTTAATTTTTTTTTGAACTTTTTGAAGAAGAAAACATATATTCTTTTATTCAAATTTAAAAAGAAAAGAAAATTTATGATAAATAAAATTAAAAGCTTGCAAAAGAAATAAATTATGTTTAAGATAAATGGATGGTATAAAGAAAGCCAAAGATAAGAGAAAGATGATTTTTCAACAGAACAAGTGAATATATATACATAGCTTTTATAACAGAAATACTGAAAAGACTTCTATAAACATGAAAAATAATTCAAATCAAAACAAACCATGGAATCAGGAACAAAATAACAAAACACCTAAAGACATGGTCAAAAGATCAGAGTACAGCAGAAGATATGAAACATACAAAAATACTAATAGACCTCCCTCAAGGTAGATGATGTGGAACAACAGCTAGCTTGGTGAGATGACGACGGAATGAGAATTTTGAAAGTGGTTTCGTTAGGGTATCTGCAAGTTGATCTGAACTGGAGATGTGAGTGACAACAATGTGCTGATTTTGAATCTGTTCCTGAACAAAATGGAAGTCTACAGTAGCATGTTTCATTCTACTGTGAAAAATGGGATTATGATTTATGACATAAGTAAGTGACACCTAAATTATCACAATAAATTGTGGGTGGCTAAGAAAGAGTAACGCCAAGTTCCATGAGGAGATTCTTAACCCACGTGGTTTCAGTAAGTGCACTTACAACTGCTCGATACTTGGCTTCAGTAGAGGAGCAGGCAATTATGTGTTGCTTCTTGGAAGACCAACTGACAAGATTGTTCCCAAGAAGAAAAAGATAACCGGTGGTGGAGCGTCAGTCAGTGTGATTGCCAACCCAATCAGCGTTAGAATACATTGATAACTGAGTTTTGTATTTGGACTAAGACGAAGATTATAAGTAGCTATGCCTTTACGATATCGTAGTAAGCATTTATCGGCTTTCCAGTGAGCTTCAATGGGAGCGTGTATGAACTGAGATAATTTATTGACAGAGAAGGATACATCAGGTCTGGTAAAAGACAAATATTGCAGTTTGCCTATTACTTGACAATAGTCAGTAGCATCATGTGAAGGAGTGTCATCATGGAGCTGTAGACTTTGAGTAGAATTCATGGGACTGTGAACAACTTTACACTCAAGCATATTAAGATTATGGAGAAGTTCTGAAATGTACTTTGTTTGTAAAAGTATGAGGACGTTTTTATCACGATGAACTTCAACACCAAGGAAATAAGTCAATAGATCCATATCTTTGAGAGAAACGTGATGCCAAAGAAGAGATAAGCTGTTGGACCATAGTAGCATTATCATCGGTAAGAATTATGTCATCCACATAGACAAAGAGATAGACAGTACCACAAGAACAGCAGCAAATAAATAGAGATGGATCGAACTTGGATTTAACAAAATCTATAGCGATTAAGTGGGATGTTAACTCATTGTACCAAGCACGGGGAGCCTGTTTAAGCCCATAGATAGCCTTTCAGAGTCGACAAACATACTTGCATTTACTGGAATCTTCAAATCCAGGTGGCTGCCATATAAATACCTCCTTGTCAACTGTGCTGTGGAGGAATGCATTATTAACATCCAATTGACGTAGGACCCAATTGTTCTGAATAGCAAGAGAAAGAACAATGTATCAAGCCACCTGGACTGAAGGTGGAGTGATAGTCAATGCCAGGCCGTTGAGTAAAATCCTTGGCAACCAGACAAGCTTTGAACTGATAAATTGAACCATCCACTTTCCTTTTGATCCTGTAAATCCACTTACAATCAACAATATTTTTGTTAGACGGAGATGAAACCAATTCCCATGTTTGGTTTCTAATTAAAGCATCAAATTCATGCTTTATAGCGGGTTCTCCACTGTGAAATTTTTTGTGCTTGCTTAAATGTGTAGGGAGTAGAGATTGTAGGAACATGAGCAATGTAATCAAAAGGCTGTTTAGGACAGAAGATATTATTTTGTGATCGAGTTGTGGATCGAGTAGATAATGGAGGTGAGGTGATGGATTGTAAGGGTAGATGTGTGGTTGACGTAAGAGGTGGTATTGCAGAACGACGTTGATATGTGAGGAGTGGTCGTGGTTGAGTTTGGGTAGGAAATGAAGAAGAAGGTAGAGGAGAGGAGGACTGTAGATTTGATGAAGAAGATAGAATATTACCTGAATTCGTGGTACTCTCTTGATGTGGACCGGAGAACACAAACGGAGGTTGGGGAATGTTGATACGGAGTGACTGTAGTAGAGGAGAGAAGGCCTGGGAATCTGTTATGGGTTTGAAAACATCAGATATTTCAGGAAGAATTTCCCGTGCGACAGAAGAAAAGGAATTTTTAACTTTGGAGAAAATGGTTTGAAATGGAAAAGTAAGCTCAATAAAATGAACATCTCGAGAGACATGAAATTTAGAGTTAATGGGATCAAAACATTGGTGGGCATGATCGGTTTGAGAAAAACCCAAATAAACACAGGGAGTGGATTGGGGGTTCAAGTTTATGTGCTGTATAAGGTTTGAGCCATGGGTGACATCCAATTGTTCTTAAAGAGTGGTAATTGGGTGTGGTGCCAAATAATTTTTCAAATGGAGATTGATAGTTCAAGTATGGTGTGGGTAATCTGTTTATTAAATAGACAGCATGTTGGCAGACAAAAGACCAAAAAATGGAAGGTAAAGAAGCTTCATGTAATAGTATTTTTGCCGTTTTAATGATATGCCTATACTGGCGTTTAGTTACTGCCACCCTTTAAGGGATATAAGGAGGGGATACTAAGTGTTGGATACTAGTAGAATGAAAATATGAGTCAAGGCTGTTATACTCTCCCCTACCATCAGTATAAAGTGAAAATATTTTGGTGTTAAAAAATTTCTCCATTAAGGGATGAAATTGGGAAAAAATGTCTCTAACCTCACTTTTTTGTTTAAGAGTATATAGCTAAATATATTTGGTGTACTGATCAATAAAAATGCAGTAGTAACGTTTCTTGTCAATAGAAAGAACAGGAGATGATCCTCATAAATCACTGAATAATATTTTAAGTGGAGCATCACTAGTTAAAGATAATTAAGTGAAGGAAAAATGATGCATTTTATTCAAACAGCAAGAATTACAAAAAGTAAACTTCGTGTTGGAGGAAATTGGTAATAAAAATTTATTCATAATAAATTTGAAATTTTCAGAATGAGGATATTCGAGGCGGTTGTGCCAAGTGCGGGTGTTGTGCCAGTTGCGGGTAGACAATGTTGCAGTAGTGGTGTTGACAATAGGTTGAGTGGTAGAGTTGGGCCATTCATAGAGTCCATCTTTATTCCGACCATACACCAATGTAGTCCGCGTTTTCAAGTTAGAGGGAAAAATTCAACAGATGTTAAATTATCTTGACAAAATTTTAACAGAGGCTAGATTTTGTTTAATTACTGGTGCACATAAAGTGTTTGCTAGTTTAAAAGCATGATTTGATGCAATTAATTTTGTAGAACCAGTGTGAGTAATTGGAGTAGTTTTACCATCTCCTATTTTAATGCGTTCTGAGCCATTATAACCATCAAGATTTTGAGACTCTGTTGTAACATAATGAGAGGCGCCAATGTCAAGAATCCATTGGTTGGCTGCAGCTTGACCACGTAAGGCAAAATTAACCTTAGCCTCTAGATGATTATAAGATTGAGATCGACAAACATTTGCAGTATGACCAGACTTGTTGTATAGTTGACAGCGAACAAAATTGGTGTTGGAATTATTATTTCTGGAACACCGTGGATTAGAAGAAGAATTTGCAGTATTTTGTGCAATGTGTGATTGTCTATTGTTCTGAAATTGAGAATCAGAATTGTTGGTAGTGGTAGTTCGACGAGGCTTACGACCACCGAAATTATTAAAATGATTGGGTTTTGACCGGGTAGTAACTGATGCAGTAATTGAAGTGGGTGTCTTCTTGGCTTCTTTATATTGAAGGAAAATCTCATGATCAAGCAGCTTTTCTTAGAGTTTTTCATAGGAGATAATTGAGTCCCTCGCCCGAATTGCAACAAAGATCTCGTGAAATTCTGGTCCAAGACCATTGAGAATTTTGACAATCAGTTCATCATTAGAGACAGGGGCACCAGCAGTAGCAAGTTCAGTAGAAAGAGACTTGATGTGATGAAGATAATCAGTTACAGGTCTTGAGTCTTTGGAAAGACGAGCAAGTTGATCACGAGGGCTAAAAATTCTGGTTTGGGACTTGTTTGCATAAGAGGTATGAAGAGAATCCCATGCAAATTTGGCCGTGGGGGCCGCTGCAACAGTTGGAGCAATTGTCAAATCTACAGAAGCCATAATAGCATTCTGGATCAGTTGATCTTGGCAGAACCAGATGCTGTAATCAAAATTTGTAATTTGCCTATTATCTTGTGTAATGGTGAGGGAGGGAGCTAGAGATGTTCCATCGAGATGCCCAAACAAATTATGTCCACGTATGAGCATGGAGATTTGAGCTTTCCATGTTGCAAAGTTATGACTGCCAGTAAGTTTTATTGGCAATTGAGAGACTGGATTGAATTGAATAACTATAGAGTTGTTGCTGGCAGCATCAGCATTAATGACATTCACATTGGTGGTCATTTTGTGGATAAGATGAAGTTTGAAGAATCACACTCGCAAGAGTTAGAGTGAAGCTCTGAGACTGATAGCATGTAAAAAAAGTTAAAAATAAGTGAACGATGATTTTTATTTAATAGAACAAGTGGATATATATACATAGTTTTTACAATAGAAATACTGAAAAAATTTCTATAAATATGAAAAATAATTTAAATCAAAACAAACCATAGAATTAAGAGCAGAATAACAAAACACTTGAAAATATAGTCAAAAGAATCAAAATACAACAGAAGATGAGTACAGCAGAAGATATGAACTACACAAAAATCATATGTGCTAATAGATGTAAAGTATGTTTAAAAAATAAAATATTTAGAATTTAATTAAATATATTTTTTGTTTTATTTTATATAATGTTAATTAAAGATAAAATTGTTAGTAAAAGAAAGGCGGGGAAGGATTTTGATGAGGTAACAATAGGATTAATCTTAATGACCAGCCTATAAAAGAAAATTCACAGAAATTAGGAAATAGAGAAGGAGAATCAAGATGAACCATCGATTTCCAATTAGGGACCCTCAATGAGCCATCACTTTTGACATTGAAATAAGTTAATTTTCATTAGGATAGAGGATAACATTCATGAGGTTGGCCCACTGGAATTTCCATCAATCTTCATTCGTGTGATCTTGCAACAAATGTACAACTAAAGAAAGTTTTTCCTGAAAATCCAATATGCAAACTCAACTATTTTTAATTTTCTAGGCAAAATATATGCATGTATGTAATAGTGAAAGGGAAATCCCTTATGTCCATCTCCATTTGCACAAACAGCACTTTAAATCCTTCTGTTCTTCCTTCCTTTCCAAGCAAACTAGTTGCTGCAACACTATCATGTTTACAGATCACTCTCTCCATTAATTCACTTCACCTTATCAACTTTCTATCGAAGACGAGTTTCTAACTACTAAGGTTTATGTTAACTAATTATACTTCACACTTTACCTAAATTCATCCTCTTCCCGTCATATATAAACTCTTTATCTTCTCTCCAATTTCATCAAACAATTGGTGCAAAGTATTTTAACCTTCATTCTTGCAGTAAATATTTGCATTGTTTTCTGGCATTAAAAGGATAGCTACAAAAATCAAAATACACGGAAGATGATGATGAAGCAAGCTTTTTCCTCTTATACGCTGCTGCTATTCATTTTCCTCCATTGCATCAAAATCCTAGCGCAGCCAGCCGCAGCTCCAGCTCAACCTGCTGGTCCCATTGCAGCTCCATCTCCTCCCAGCCCTTCCGTGCCTGTAGTTCTACCCGGACCAGCTGCAGGTCCGGCTCCTTCCGGCCCTGCCAACGTCACCAATATCCTCGAAAAGGATGGCCACTTTACGCTCTTGATTCGGCTACTCAAAGCCACCTCAGTAGATGGCCAGATCGAGAAACAGCTCAACGACACTAACAGTGGGATGACCATCTTTGCACCAACTGACGCTGCATTTTCTAGTCTCAGTTCCGGCACTCTCAATTCCCTAAATGATGGACAAAAGGAATCTTTAATGAAGTTTCATGTAGTCCCTACATATATTCCGCTATCACAGTTCCAAACTGTGAGTAACCCGTTAAGAACAAATGCTGGAGATAGTAGCAGATACGCATATCCGCTTAATGTGACATCTTATCCAAATTCGGTGAACATCTCCACTGGAATGACCAATACAAGTGTGTCTGGTACAGTATACAGTGACGGACAACTTGCTGTTTATCAAGTCAATAAGGTTCTTCTTCCTTGGAACCTTTTCGGCGCTAAGCCTCCAGCACCTGCACCGTCACCAGTGAAACCTGATAAGCAGAATTCTACTGCTGCTGCTGCTGGTGGTGGTGCTGGTGGTGCTGGTGGTGGTGCCGATGACGATACTAGTACTCCTACTGATAATGACAAAGTGAATGCCTCCGGTGCATTGAATCGCATGGCTATACAAAATTTGGTTTTCCTTGTGGCTGCTGTCGTTACAGCAGCAATATTTTCTTTTTGATTTTTTGAATCGGTTTAATTGTGGTGATCGATAGTCAGTCAACATGGTGAGTGCTTTCCAATAATTCTTCAATGTATGACGATTTGTATTCTATGTGTGTATTTTGTTCGTATTTGAATGTTGAGTTGTGTTTTTAATGGTACAAGGTAATTGAGAATTGAGGTGGTATGGTTTGTACGCGGCATTATATAAAATGGATTCCTTGTTGAAATTTAAAATATTTTATTTAAGAGAAAGTGTAAGTGGAATGTTCCTACTTCCTACCACATTTTACATGCTCATTTACATGTTTATACAATGAATTCTTATTACACATTTACTTAAGTTATTAAATTTGACCAATCATAATAATAATTTAATGTAAAGTAAAATACTCTTCATAAAATTTATAATTAAGATAGCCCATGAAATTCCTAAACAAAAAAGAATTTTATTCTCAAAAAATTTATAATTAATTAAAATACTTTTCATAAAATTATAAATAGCTCTATTTCTTTCTTAAAAAATATAAATAAAATGAATTCACATAGAAACTATTTTCTTATAACAAAAAAATCAAAAAGAGCAAAGATGCCAAAGTAGGAAAAAAATAATTCATTCTAAAACCTTGCTACTAAAAAGAGCAATACCCTTTATCACTAACCAAATTAAGGATGGCAAATAATAGTTTAATTTAATAATTAATGCGAAAGAAAATTA
>JAVXUL010000008.1:12306757-12327638 GCA_035590515.1 Trichilia minutiflora | reverse complement strand
CTTGAAGCCGAAAAGGATGAATATTGGATTTTGGCCATGCAAGAAGAGTTAAATCAATTTGAGAGAAATAGAGTGTGAGAATTAGTTCCTAGACCAGACCATCATAATGTTATTGGTAAAAACTAGATTTTTAGAAATAAAATGGATGAGTCTGGGTTGGTTGTAAGAAATAAAGCTAGATTAGTAGCACAAGGGTACAATCAACAAGAAGGAATTGATTTCGATGAGATTTTTGCCCCCGTAGCTAGACTTGAATCCATTAGAATATTGCATGCCTTTGCTTGTCATAAAGATTTTGTACTTTATCAAATGGATGTGAAAAATGCATTTTTAAATTGATATTTAATGGAGGAAGTTTATGTTGAACAACCTCCCGTTTTTGAAAATCATGATTTTCCAAACCATGTTTATAAATTATCAAAAGCTTTTATATGGTTTAAAACAAGCCCCTAAGGCTTGGTATGAAAGGTTAAGCAAATTTCTTATAGATAATGGATTCATTATGGGAAAAGTTGACACAACTTTATTCATAAAACATAAAAATTATGAATTTTTAATTGTTCAAATCTATGTGGATGATATTATTTTTGGTGCTATTAACGTGTCAATGTGTGAAGAGTTTTCAAAGTCTATGCGTAGGGAATTTGAGATGAGAATGATGGGAGAGCTTAAATTCTTCTTAGGATTGCAAATTAAACAATTGAAGGATGAAATCTTCATTAACCAATCCAAGTACATCAAGGATCTACTCAAGAGATTCAAGATGGAGCCATCCAAAGTTGCCCCAACTCCAATGAGCACTTCCCTAATGCTTGACAATGATGAAAATGGTAAAGAAGTAGACTCAAAAAGGTATAGAGGTCTGATCGATTCTCTTCTTTATCTTACCGCTAGTAGATCGGATATTATGTATGCCATTTGTATTTGTGCTAGATTTCAATCTTGTCCAAAAGAGTCACACTTAAGTGCCGTTAAAAGAATTTTTAAATATTTAAGAGGCACAATAAACTTAAGTCTATGGTATCCTAGGGGAACACTTTTCAAGTTAATAAACTATTCCGATGCCGACTTTGTCGGATGCAAAGTTGATAGGAAGAGTACTAGTGGGACTTGCCACTTCCTAGGAAACTCTCTAGTATCTTGGTCTATTTAGAAACAAAACTCGATTGCAATTTCCACGATTGAAGTCGAATATATTACTGCCAAAAGTTGTTGTGCCCAAACAGTTTGGATGCAACACACACTTAAGGACTATGGAGTTCACTTAAACCACTCTTCTATAATGTGTGACAACACTAGTGCAATAAATTTATCAAAGAATCCAGTATACCATTCTAGAGCTAAACACATTGAAATAAGATATCACTTCCTTAGAGATCATCCACTTAAAGGGGACATATCTATTGAGTTTGTTCCTACGGACAAACAAATAGCAGACATTTTCACAAAACCCTTAAGTGAAGATCGTTTTTGCTCATTGAGACAAGAACTAGACATTCTAGAAATTACTCATTAAATATCACACATTGCAGTTCTTGATTAGTGTGCTCATTGCATATTTAGATTTGAATGATTAACTTGATTGATTGAGTGCGTGATAATTGTTGTGATGATTTCTTTTATTTTGTCTTTGCATGTTTCAAATAGTTTTCTAAACTCACTTTAGCTTATGATTTTTTTAAATGATTGAGTGAGACCCAATGACATAAATTTAATGTGTTTTTATGGTTCTCTATGATCATATATAAAAGTTCAGGACCTATCTTAACTTTTCGTGACTGAAAAATCCATTAAAATCTATTTTATGAACTGTTCGGTCGAACGAAACCCTTGGTTCGTTCGAATGAAATTTTAGCTACTCTTTGACTTCTGATCGAACTTTATTCGGTCGAACGAATCTGTGTTTTATTCGAACGAATAATCGATTCGGTCGATCGAAGTTTGCCCTTCGTTCGACCGAACCGTCGGGCCTATAAATAAAATGGGCCTCCATCTCATTTTTCACTTCTCTTTTCTCTCTCTACAAGATCGTCCGAAGCTCTCTCTGCTTTCTCTCACTACCCTACACTTACAAACACTCTCTCCTACCTCTCATATATATTTTTACCTTTCTCTCTCCTTTAAACCTTCATCAAATCTCATTATCATCATGAGTGGCAAAGGCAAACGCCCCATTCGCGATACCACAAGAGAGGTACATGATGGGGACCGAGAGAGACGGTCAAAAGCAAGGTATGACGAGGATATTTTCCCTTCTAAAGCCTCAACTGCTAAGTTTGTTAAATTTTTTGAAAAAGGGCAAGTGATTCTGAGAAGGGTTATTGATATATGGGTTGTTCGTACATTTGGGTTAGAAGAATTATTTAGGTTTCAACATTGGGAAGGCCTGTTAAGCTTGAATGAACCTGTGTATCCTAGACTAATACGGTATTTTTACAATAATTTAAAAATTAAAGTTAGCGATCATGAATTGGTGTTTAGGGTTAAAGGTGTTAATATTATTCTTACCCGAGAGAACTTAAGTGAGATTTGTGGGATTCCGAACAGTGGAGAAGAGAGATTTTACACGACGGATTGGGCTAGACAATTTGGGATGACCACACATATTCTTTATACTATCATAGGGGATCGTGAGTTAGCACCTCCCGAGGGTTACACTCATCAAAATATCATTTTATCTATTAAGTGTAAAGTGCTTCAACACCTCATAGCCATCGCGGTCTTGCCCAAGGGTGGGCATTTAGCCGATGTTAGCTATATGGAGAAATTTATCCTTCATAGTCTTGTGACCCATTATCCCTTAAATCTCTGTTACATCATCATGGAATCGATGCATAGAGTAGCTAAGCATAAGACGGCACTTTTCTCCTATGGACAAATTTTAACCTTAATTTTTTGGTACTTTGGAATATCCTTAGATGGGAAGGAGACTATTGATATCTCTACCTTAGAGCATTTTGATGAGCGTTCTTTGGGTAGAATAGGGCTTCAGAGAAGGGATGATAGTACTTGGGTCTATAAGTCCTCATCTTCCCGATCTCAATCGGCTCCTCGCGCCTCTCAGCCTCCTACCTCTGAGCTTCCCCCTCCTCCTACTGACTCTCAGTCGGATTCTGTTCCCTCTTCAGATCTACATGTTCCACCCTCTGCTCCTTCAGATCAGCAGCATTTTTCTGCCCTTCAAGACCAAATTGACAGGCTCGACAATCGGTTTGATAGACTTGAGACCCGCATCAGGGCTCGTTTTGAGGGTTTGGACATGCGCCTTGATCAATTTAGAGCTTGGTTCGATGGTTTTGCGAGTCGACTCAACCATTTGGATAGTTCTTTTTCAGACTTGCAGGGACAGCTTCGGTCCTTTCAAGCTCGGGTGGACTCATCTCTTGAGAAAATCCTTAACCATCTCTGACGCATGTTTTGATCGGATCCTGGCACAGTTATGTTTATTTTTGTCTTTTGTTTTTCACTTTTTCCTAGTTGTTTTGTTCTTTTTGATGATGTCAAAGGGGGAGACATTGCACATTCACTTAAATATCATTTATTTTGTGTGTAAATTTCATGGTTATGTCACTTTGCTTCATCATTTGTGAAATTTGTTACTTTGTTTCATCATTTATGAAATTTATCTCCTTTAATGATATATGTTTATGATGATAAATTGTACTTAAATTATACTTGAGAAATTTGGTTTTGATATGGCTTTGTAGTATGCTTCTTGAAAGTAATGGGGGGAGACCCATACACAATCTTCATTTTTTTATCATCAAAAAGGTGAGATTGTTGGCACAAATAGTATTTCGATGATAACAAAATGGATGCCCAAAGTCAAGATCAAGATCAAGTTGGATGACCAAATGAAAATTTCTCTAGTTTCTTTGTAAATTGTGTAATTAATTTTTTGGTTAAGCTCAAAACATGGTCATTAAAATATTTTTCAAAAAGGGATCTCCTTACTTCAAAATATCTTTAAAGTGAATTTGAAAACAAACTCAAAAATCCCATTTAATAAAATCGAAAAAGGCCTTGAAACAAAAGTTTTTATTTTTGAAAATTATAAGGCTTCGGTCGAACGAATAGGGTCATTCGATCGACCGAACTGGCCGTGTTTCAAAGTCAGAGAGTTCCATTTTTCTCGATCGAATGAATATTGTTATTCGATCGAACGAAATTGGACTTTGGTCGAACGAACCTTGGGTTCGATCGAATGAAGCTTACGCCTTTTCTAAAACAGAGGACTCCATTTTTGCCGGTCAAACGAACAAAAGATTCGTTCGAACGAATATGAGACAGAGCCTATTTGATCGATCGAACCGATACCTTCAGTCGACCAAACTTGTGCTAATTTAAAAATAACGGCTAGTTTTTATTGTGTAACGGCTAGTTTTTCAGAAAACCTATAAATACTTCACTGTTTTCACATTTTCTATTTTAGAACACATATATTTTCATTGTTGCAGTGGTTTTCATTGAGAAAAATCCTTTGAGCTTACCTTTTGCTTATTCATTATTCTTGAGAGAGAAAGTGCTTCATTGTGTATTATCTTTGTGATAGTCAAGGAAGATTAAGCTTCCATTATTCTCTTGATTTTATCAAACACTTGTAAAAAAAATGAGGGTTTCTTTTCTTGGTTTCTTTTGAGAGTTGTGAATCACTTGTGATAGTGATTGATTTGTAAGGTTAGGAGGTGAACCTGAAAAATCTCCATTGTGTAAAAGTGAGCCTTGTTTGATAAGGCTTAAGTTAATGAATACTTCAAGAGGTTCTTGAAGAAAGTGGACGTAGGCTTAGATTTGATCGAACCATTATAAACCGTGTTGCAAAGTCTCTCTTTAACCTTCTCCTCTATTTGTGTTTGCACATTGGGGTTGTGGAAAACTAAAATTATAAGAAGTTTAGCTCTAAATTTTTGAAACCCAATTCACCCCCCCTCCCCTCTTGGGTTGCCTTAGTGGGATTTCACTTCCATTAATGCTGTAGTTGATATTCCTGTCAATTCTAAGTCTGCTACTATCACGTTATCTGAAGCTGGATGATGGATAGGACAGGCATCTCCGTCATAGGGCCTGCTATATCAATAGTCATTCCGATTTTTAAGAGTGTGGGCTCATGATGGGGGGGTTGCGATTTCTCTGTCTGGGGGCTTCATATTGGTGGTGGAGAGGAGATACTTTCCCAGAAGGGTCGCTACAATTACAAAGCTGACTATACACTTTTCAGGAGACGGTTGGGTTATCTTAAGGCAAACAAGGGTTTCCTAAAGGCTTCGACTACTACCTATCTGAGGGCTTCAACTACTGGTACCAGAGGACTGTGACGTGTCTCTGAGTCCTGAAGGTAAGCCACCTGAGGATCGTCAGATGCACCCCAGAGGGTGGTGCATGTTTGCTTGAGAAATCGATTTCCTGAAACCTGAGGTAGATTTGTCTGAGAGGATGATCTCCTAGGGCGGGAAACTGGGCTCCTCGAGAGGCTGACTCCTTGGGGCCTGAGGCCGGGTGCACTGGGAGGATGACTTCTTGTGACCTAAGGTTGGATCCACCTGAGAGGGTGATTCTTTGGGTTCTGAGACTGTCAGTGAGGTTGAAATGCCTAGGGCCGAAGTATCACGTGCTTTCTTGATGAGATCCCACATGTCACTCGTATATTTTTCCTAACAATGATATTAGACTTATTATTTATTAATATTGAGTAGTGTTGGATTAGTACATTTTGAGATTTAAGATCATGTGTTTAAACTTATAATTGTTGATGAAACTTTTATTTGACTTGTTAAAATTTTTATATGTTAAGTTAAAATATAGTTAGTTTATATTGTATTTAGATTATAAATTTATTATTGTTATTAACATATTGTATTTATTAGAAACTAGTATATTTTATATACATTTTTTAAATTTAAATTTTTTAAAGTTGGTTTGCAGGCTGGCTTGTTTAACCTCGTTAGCTCGTGGACTAAGTTAGGACCAGTAAAATATTGGTCCATAATAAATGGATTGGCTCGGCTTGATTCGTTTAAGGCCAGCCCGTAACGGATCGAGCTGGTCCGATCCGTTTGACAACCCTAATATGAACCTGTTTATCAACATTCTACACTTTACTTGTTCTTTACTTAGAGTTTTTATATCAAGTTTTACCTGCTTATGACACTATAATCTATACCAACTACTAACTCATTCTTTTAACTATCTAATAAAATAGACTTATTAAATATGACATCTACTATCACACCTGGTCCAATGCTTGTCAATGATATTATCCGCTTTGGTCCAACCCTTAGGACCTTACGGTTTTATTCTTGGAATGGATTATTACGAGGACTTTCCAATAGTCATGAAAATGTATTAGGCCTGTAACATCCTGATCTGATGAGGGTGAAAAATGGAACCGAGATAAGAGAGCCTGAGCAAGGAATGGCTTCTGACAGGATTCTAGGATGGCAAGGGACAGGAATGAATCGAATTCCACATCGAAATGGGGTAGAAAGTTACTAGACTATATATGTAGAGTTGGAACCAAGTTATCAATGAGGTCTTTTGGGATGGGTGATGGTTTATTTCTAAAAATTATGCATCTAAGCGTGCTTGAACGAGAGTAGTACCAAGATAGGTGAACTCTTGGAAAGTCCTTGTGATAACCCATTTCAAAAACAAAACTGTGAGGCCTTAAGGGTTAGGCCAAAGCGAACAATATCATTGACAAGTATTGGACCGGGTGTGACATTATGGTATCAGAGCTAACTCTCCTCCAGTACGACGGTGGTGATTCAGGGACGAACTAGACGGAAGATGGTGGGCCTGTAATATCTCAATTCGATAAGGGCAAGAAGTGGCTTCAGGGCGAGAGAGCCTGAGTAAGGAACGACTTTTAGCAGGCTTCTAGGATGGCAGGGGACAGGAATGAACCGAATTCTATATCAAAATGGGAGAGAAAGTTACTGGGCTATATATGTAGAGTTGGAACCAAGTTATAAATGAGGCCTCTTGGGATGGGTGGTGGTTTACTCATAGGATCTACGCAGGTAAGCGTGCTTGGGTGAGAGTAGTACTAAGATGGGTGACCTCTTAGGAAGTCCTCGTAATGACCCATTTCCAAGAACAAAACCTTGAGGTTAGGCACCATGTAGACGGGGTGGCTAGGGCTACTATAGGGGCACCACCTGGCAGGCTACTAGCAAGCGGTCAAATAGGATAATATCGTGTTAGGCCCAAGCTGTGTTGTGCACTCTGATACCCAAATGAGGCCTTTTAAGTAGTGAGTGAACTTTTTTTGTTTTCATGATTTTAATAGAATCTTACTTTTATATCTATAGTGATGATATTCAAAGGTTTATAAATGATTGTGCTTATTACACCTGTTTTATGCAAATGTTTATAAATATTTTTATTATGGTTTTAAAATGAAATATGATCTGCATGGTAGATTTGATTTGTATGGCGTATATGGTTTATATGAATGATGGCAAGTAACTAATTTATGAGATGTTTATACTTTATTAGTGACTATTGTATTTATTATGAATCATATGGATATGTATATTAGTGATGACGACCATGAGGGCCGAAACTGTTTATTGTAGCTATAGGGTGTGATAGCTTAGGGTCGACCTAATAGAGAGATCACCTAGGTAAGTGGAGACTTCATAGGTAGGGGTAGTGTATAGTGTTATATTATTGTATTAGAATTGTAATTCGACCACCTGTGAGTCTTATCGGTATAGTTACGGTTGTCACCTAGTGACTACTCAAGGTGAACATTAGTGGTGGGCATATTTTTACTAAACCATGCATTATTTTATTACTTGCATTCAAAAATAAATTTTTATAAAAATAGAATTATTTTTATCTGTATATAAAACTCACTGATGGTCTCGAGATGCCTAAGACTAGGGTAATCATTGAGAAAGGCAGTCAACCTAATGATTTTCGATATATGTTTCGAAGATTTTAAAATAAATCAAATATTTTAAATCAGATTGTTTTATAATGTTTGCTAGCTATGCTTTTCCTCTTTATTTTGAAATGAATGTAGTTTATCTTAATACCTAGTTCACTTACAGAGTATATTCTCGTATACTCACCCCCCTCACTTTCCAGTTTTAGGTCTAACTTGTTAGCAACGCATTCGCTGGTGGTGATTCTTCAAGGTTTATAAGGATTCTCAGGTAATCCTGAAAATCGACTCACATAATAAGGTTTCTAGTCCATTGGAGATGTAATTTGTTTTAAACTTGTTTTTATTTTCTATGTATTGGAAACAGATTTGTAAACCATTTTTAATTCTATACCTGTCTGTTTGAAATTTTTATATATTCAAATATCTTGATGAATGATTTATGGAATGGTTGAAATACTAATATATAAGTGTTTGTCATTTATTGATTTATCTTGAGAAGTTCGGCTGATGAAAATGGACTTTTGGAAGTGTTTTAAATGTGTGAATTTTGAAATAAGTATTGTAAAGGCCTTACAAGTTCTTACGGTATATTCTGAGTGATTGAATATATCTTGGGAGTCTATGACGATTGTTACATGTGGGATCCATAAGTTAAAGCGTGATAATTTTATGGCTTTGGTTCAGAGCATTTGATTTTAAAATGATTTTAGAAACATCGGGACTTGTTTTTCAAACTATATTTTGAAAATTTTATAAATGATTTTATTGATTAGAAAACCTAGGACATTAGATCTGTACACCACAGTTTATAACCTTTTACTTTAGATGCATACCCTAGAAATATGCATACACTGCTTTGCCCTTGGTTCAAGTTTACCATCATTTATATGAACATATGCAAGGCAACCAAACACTCTCAAATGAAAATAATCAGTAGGTGAACCAAACTACCTCAAAAGTAATCTTATACTTAATATTTGTAGATAAAAAACTATTTACTAAATCACAATATGTACTTACTACCTCAACCCAAAATACCTTTGATAATCTAAATGAGAAAGCATAAAATAAGCTTGCTCTCAATAGTATCCTATTTATTCTAATACTATTTTGCTATAATGTCCTAACACAAGTGTGGTGTCTCACTATCCTTTTTATCTTATAAAACTCATCAAATTCAGAGTTATAATATTTTAAATCATTATGAGTCCTAAGACGTTTGACATATCTACCTGTCTCCTTCTCAATCAACGGTTTCCATTGCTTAAAGGTTTGAAATATCTTATCTTCGGTCTTTAAAAAATAAACCCAAACTATCTTGAAGTAGTCATCAATAAAGTTCATGAAATATCTGGCACCACCTTTTAAAAACACTTCACTTGAAACCCATAAGTCTAAATGCATATAATCAAGTGTATACTTGGTTTTATGTATTACATTGTTAAACTTTACTCTAGACTACTTCTTAAAAGCACAATACACATAAAATTTAAGTAGCTTTCTATTCTCTTTACCTAATAAATCTCTTTTATTCAGTTTTAACAAATCTCTCGCACTCATATATCCAAGTCTCAAGTGTCATAATTGAGTAGTATCCATATCTCTACTATCAGTTGTCATTAAAGCTTACCTATAACTCTTGATCCCTAAAGAATATACAAATTATCAAATAAACTACCTCATATGAGTATAAAACCTTTTGTGATCTGTAAAGTACTATTCTTACCATGATACTTGAATTCTTTTGAATATAAAATGCTAAAGAAAATCAAATTCTTTTTCAAGTATAAGATATACCAACACTCAAATATTCTTACCATTCTATCAAACATTTTGATTTCCACATTACCAGTTTTATTTACTTCTTGCACAAAATCATCTCCAAGAAATATTTTGCCACTCATAATAAATCCATCTCTTTGAGCACATATGTAAAAAGAATCACTTGAATCTATAATACACTAGTTCTTCCACTAGCCAATAGATGCTGACAGCACTCACCACTATTGCCCTTATTATTTTCCCTTCAAGTTCTAATGATTATATTTGTAGACTTCTCAACCTATTTTTCCTTCTCTTTTCTTTTAAGACATTCCCTTTGTATATGGTAATACACATCATATTCAAAATAGTTTATCCTTTTTAGCTTTAACTTGGATTTAGACTTACCCTTTTCTTTTTAAATTGGTATCTCCGTTGTACTCTACTCCTAATTATTAATTTTTCGCCTGCATTTTGGGTAGGAATTTTATTCTTGAACTTCTTTGACTTTAATGCATTGGATACATCAATCATGCTAATAAACTTCTTCCCATCACAATAAAGTGTCTACAAATCATAAGACAATAGCAAATAACACAAAATAGTATGGCTTGATTCTCATCCGAAACATCAATATCAATATTCTTCATATCCATAATAATATAATTAAATTCATCTAAGAACTACTTTATAAATGATCCTTCTTTCGTTCTCAGCTTGGTTTAAATTAATAAATTTAGTTTTAAAATATTATAAATTATAAACAAATTATAAATTATGAGATTGATCTAAATTATTAAATATGTTCTATTTAAAAAAATAGATGGAACAAATTATAATTAAAATTAGTAACTAAAAGTAAAAGTGAATAAGATTAAGTATTAAAATTTTAAAATATTTTTATTTTCTAAAAATAAATCCATAATTTCTTTTAATAGATTTTTGATTTTATATGATTTTAAAGACTATATTTAAAAATAATTTAATACTTTGTTGATTTGAATATGAATTATTTGATATAAATAATATGTAATTTGTTTAGTTTATTAAGAGACTTATATGATAAAAGTAAGGAATTTAGATGATAAAAATTAGGTATTTATATTATAAAAAATGATATTTTTATTTTTATTAAAAAGAGTATTTATTATTTTTCTAAATTATAAGAAGTATTTATTATAAATATTATGATAAAAGGATAAGTAATACTTTATAAAGATGGATACATGCAGTTTGGATCGATTTAAGATAAAGTTTCAAATTGATCCACACATTACGGTTTGAAACTAAGTCAATCCAATCCAATCCAATCTATTAAAATATTATAAATCAATTCAATCTAAATCGCAAAGTGCAGTATGAAACGGTTTGGATTATATTATAAAATTAAAGATACAGTAATTGATTACTATATATTTAAAAGAGAGTTTCATGAACAGTTTCTCTTTTTTAGTTATTCTGTGAATAATTTTTCTTTATTAGTTGTTATCATATAGAAGAGATAACGGTAATATTGTATAACTTGAGATGACATATAAATAATGATAAAAATTTTTATAAGATAATATTAAGTGGTTTGGTTTATGGTTTCACGGTTTGGAATTGATTTAATTCAAAATCCAAACTATGAACTGCGATTTGAAAAATATTAATTCATAAACTAATCCAAAAATTTTTCAAATCAATTCAAACTGTCAATTTTAACGATTTGAATTGGTTTGGATTAGATTGATTTGAAAATACCTATTCCTAATCCTAATACTTCAGATAACTATAAGAGATTTTTATTACAAAGTGCAAATGATACACAAAATTGTAACATGATTCTTAACTTGTTCTCTTGATTTTATAATGAAATTAAGAGATGCTCAATATGATGACAAAAGTCAGGTTTATCAACAATGGTTGTATATTCTCATCACATATAGACATATATTTAATCTGGTTTAGGTCATTTGCTTCTACAGCATCAATTGATTAAAATTTCAAAACTACTCTTGTGAAGTAGTGGTGCTGCCAATGGTTATTTGATCATCCCTAATCACAATCACAAAAACGTTCAAATTCTTCTTCTCTGTTTTTTATGGCTATCAATTGACATTTTCGCTCTAATATTTAAGTTGGATTCAAGGTGGGCAACTCCTAAATCAACAAGTGATGACTGATGATCCCATCAAAGATGCTTCGAAATTTTTGGGTAAATATGAAAGAAATAATGTTAAAGAAACTAATCTTCCGATCAAAGTTATAGATAAGGAGTTCTTTGACCTAATTTAGATTATCATTAGACCATGAAAGCAACTTTTAATTTTTCAAAGCGATGCATAAAACGAAGAGATTATGATTCCAAATATCAACTTTGTATCACTTAATTATAGAGTGAAACTTACCATGCAAATCAATTCCTTTTGTTCAAACACTTGAGACTTGCTGGTTTTACTAACTGACACCTAATGGTAAACTTTGGTTAGAAAATTCACTCATATTTTTTTAAACGAGTTGACGAAATTCTATACATATTTTTCTTTGAACTCTCGAGTGTCTAACAAGTTCTTTGCAACATGATTGGTGGCTTGATATCAGGAAATCAAAACATACCCACCTTTATCACTATAAGTCAAATCATAACAAATATTTCTTGTGTTATCTCATGCACTGGGCACACCATCTTTTCTATCTTCTATTTTCTCTTTTACCTTTTTTATCAGGTACATGTTTGAGATGTATTATGGGCATAAAACTAGGCTGTGAGACTTTTTAAAGAAATAATTAAGTTAATTTAGTATCTTAACATAGAACATGGAAGTAAAGAGTTAAGGTACTGTTTTAATGAGTAAATTTTCTTAATAATTAGTATTATCGAATATTTTTTACTATTTTATTTTTAAAGTTAAGTAAAATTTATTAATATCAAATATATTTTTTAAGTATCAACTAGTAGTTTAGTACTAGATAAACTCTTATAATTATATCATTTTGATAATATGAAAAACAAATTTTATAACCTAAAATTTAAAAATTAACATCGACGGTATAAAACTTACGATAAAAATAAATTACAAAGTATAAGTTTTTATATTTCAAATTAAAAAAATCAGTCATTACTAACAACTTTGCGGCCTGAAATTCATAAGTTTCAAGTTTGAGATGGGCTGTAGTCCAACTGTAATGCACAGACTAAATTATTAGCAATATTTCAATCAAACACCAGCTTCTAGCAAAGACAGAAAGCTTCAAAGATTTAACATTTGAACTTCCAATTAATTCCAGAAGGACCCAACAACAACAACTCAGCGTAGATATTGTTAGAAGATAATTTTCATGAAGATAGGGGATAATATTCATTAGGTTGGCGGCCACTGGATCCATCTGACGTAATCACTATTAGCTATTCTTCATGAAATTTGAAACGATCTGTACTGTTTGCAAAGAAGTATAACCAAAGAAACTTCTTTCTTAAGGTTGTGCAAAATGGCAATAAGATACTCAACAGTTGTATTTTTTATGTTTTTTAATCTAGAATAGCATATTCGAGTAAAAGCAAAAGCTATCATGTCAATCTTTATTGCCCACACACCCACTTGAAGTCCTTCCCTGTTTTCTGCCTTTCCAAGCAAACTGGTTGCTGTAATACTCTATCATCATAATTCTCTCTCTATCAAATTATTGATTTCTCCACCTATCTAACAAGGATAGTGGTGCTAACAACTACGGTTTATTTGTGCTAACTAATATTGTACATTTTACCTAACTTTAGTTTATTCTATTCCCACCATAATAAAAACACTTTCTCCTCTCCATTTTCATCGAACACTTTGTGTTGAATACCCATTCTTAAACATTTGGTTTGTTTTCTGACAAGGACTAGTAGTCTTGCATTTACATTCTGTTCTTGCGAGGACCAAATTTTGCATTTTCATTGTTTAATTTCTAGCAAGAAAGACTAGGTGGAACCTCAAGATTCTACAAAATATGATTATGAAACAACCTTTCTTCTCATTTTCACTTGTCCTACTCTTTCTCCTCCATCGCACCACAACCCAAGCTCAGCCTGCCGCAGCTCCGGCTCCATCTGGCCCCACCAACGTCACCAAAATCCTCGAAAAAGCCGGCCAGTTTTCTCTCTTTATTCGGCTTCTGAAAGCTACCTCGGTTGCTGACCAGATTGATCACCAGCTCAACGACACAAACAATGGCATGACACTCTTTGCACCAACTGATAACGCCTTTTCTAGCCTCAGTTCAGGCATTCTCAACTCCCTAAACGATCAACAAAAGGTTGCGTTAATCCAGTTTCATGTAATTCCCACTTACATCGCACTATCCCAGTTCCAAACTATAAGTAATCCATTAAGAACAAATGCCGGAGACAGTAGTCGATACAAATATCCTCTCAATGTGATCACTTTTGGCAATTCAGTGAACATATCAACAGGTATTACCAACACAAGTCTGTCTGGTTCCATATACACTGATGGCCAGCTTGCTGTTTATCAAGTAGACAAGGTGCTTCTTCCTTGGGACCTTTTCGGTGCTAAGCCACCTGCCCCTGCACCTGCACCGGCAAAACCTAAGAAGAAGAAGGCGGATTCTGTTGCGGATGCTCCCGAAGATGCTAAAGCTGATGACTCCGGTGCAATGAGTCTCATGTTAATGCAATCTGTGTTGTTCTTTGTGGTTGCAGCAATATTTTCTTTGTGACAGTAAAAGAAAATTGATGAGATGGAATGGACGTATTTTACGGTTTTCTGAATTGGGGTATGATTTTTGCTGAGTTCTATTGAACGATGGTGATCGAAAAGACAATCAACAGGCGACATGCTGAGTGTTCTCCAATAATTTTGTCCATTTCATTATTTCCAACTTGTATGATAATATTTCTCTGTTTGTGATCTGCTGTTAAAATTGAATTTTGAGTGTGTGTTTTTGCGTTTTCAGCATCCATGTAATATGTGAATTTTGTAATTTTGTTTAAATTAAAATTCGATTTATGTGTTTGTGTCATTTGACTTTGGTCACTCAACATTTGCTTTTTCCAGTACTTATGAGAAAAGTAATAGTGCATATCATATTATCACATGAAACAAGGGCTTCAAGTAAGAGAGCAATTGGGCAACAAAATGATGCAGACTAATGAGAGAGTATAAATTAAGTATTCTGCCTTTCGTGCTTTTGAACATATAAATGAGATTCATTCTTTAGTGATATAAACGCCTTGTCATTCGTACTAAAGAAAGACAGAAAACATGTCTTTCGCATCAGCACTCCGATGCCGACTTGTCGTTCGTGATAAAACAACTCGTATTCTACTTGGGGTAATTTCAATTTGGTCTTTAATGTTTTAGGCAATGTCATTTTGGTAGCATGTTTAACATATTAGATAAATACGTCCCCAATATTTCTAGAAAGCATCATATAGGTACAAATACTTTCGATCAATGTCACTTTGGTCCTTGACCAAACTTGCCCTAAATTCTTGCCCATAGCGAAAAATTTATCATTTACCTCACTTAAAATTTAAAATTTTATTATTTAAACAATATTTATTTTAATTATTATATACCTCTTACAAATTTTGTCTCTATGAAGTCTCAATAACAAATTTATGAAAGGTTATTTATGTAATTTTTATATTATAAACATTTAAATGAAAAAATATTCCAATAATGTTTTAATCAATTATTTATTAAAAATATTAATTTATTTATATAAATATTTTATAGTAAAACAAGAGGTGAACAAATTAAAATTTCCCTATACTAGCTAATATTGGAATAAGATTGTATTTGTATATGTATTTATCATGAGAAAATAAAGTTAAGAGAAATATTGTTTATTATGATTTGCTTTAAATTCTTAATAAAATTATGAAAAATTATTTTTAAAAAATTTACTAGAAAATTTTAAACAAATGACTATTCCTAAAAAATTATTTAAAAAACTTAATTTATAATTGATTAAAACGCAATTTATTTTGATAAAATATATCAAAATTTTAAGAATAATTTTTTTTAATTTTTATCAAATATAAATAATATTAATATTTAATTATAAATGAGTTGTTCATCTAATCACTAACATTAACATGTTATTAATATCTTAAATATTATACATTAGTTTTAGAATAAGTATAATTTTTTATCACTCAACTTTATTTCTAACTTTCTCACAACAAATGCAAATTCAAAATGCAATCCTAATCCCAATCCATCCCAAACAAAAGATTAAAAATAAATAAATAAAAAAGGCTATCATGACTTGAACACTGATAGTGTCATACCATCAGGAGGTGCCTACCATTCTACCATGAATAATTTGTATTAAAAATAATTATTTAAAAAAGAAATACATTTAATTAAATAAGTTTTTGATAATATTTATTTTTTATAAAGTATAGTCTAGTTATTTAAATATTTATAAATTAAAAATTATACAAGCAATTTTTTATAAATTTGTTATTAAGACTTAATAGAATACAAATTTTAGGGAGGTATATAATAATTAAATAAAAAGATATTATCTGAGTGATAAAATTTTAAACTTTACGAGAGCTAATTGATAAATTCCTTGTAAATGGTAAGAATATAATGAAAGTTTGGTAAGTGATCAAATTAACATTGACCAAAATTTTATATTTAAGTGATAATTTTTGAAAAGAATAAAAAAGAAATTCCTTTTATCTAAGATGTCAACCATACTAATAAAAATGATTTTTTTTTTTTAAATATTAAGGACCATAATAAATTTATCCTATTCTACATGACTCGTACATCTTAATTTTTTTTATTTTAAAATGTATTTTAAATAAGGTGGCATGTATCATTAAATAATTAAAAAATATAATAAATAATTTCTAAAATTATAAAATTTTACTATCTAATAAATACATGCTAATTCAATTATCACATTATTTGGAATACATTTTGATAAATAACGTACAAGAATTTTTCTTAATTAGAATTCTATTCTATTAAATTTTTCAAAAATTTAATCAAAATATATGATCAAATTACTTATTTTATCTAATATAATAAATTAAAATTTTATATTTTATTAAAAAATCAGAAGAAGAATGTTGAATCCGTTTGGTATTATGGGATGCAGTGGGGAAGCCACGTGGCAAACTCCTAAAGACTTGAGCCCCCCTTGGAAAAAAAAAACTTTCCACTGAATTGAATGCAAAAGATGGACGAAGGTTTTGCTCAATAATGTCCTCTCAATAAATTATTATTTTTCACTTATAATCAAAACAAAAAGAGTTTATTACGTACCTGCAGACAATGTATCATTTATATTGTTTTAGAAATATTTCTTTGTTTTTTATTTTTTAAGCATTTGTCATATATATATATATATATATATATATATAAAATTTAAATTAGATTTAAGATTATTCGTTCTACCTTCTAAATTTTAAATATATCACCGTAAATTTTAAAAGAGAGAATTTTTTTAATTATATTAAGTAAATTTCTTAATCTTGAGTATTATTTTAAAAATTAAAATTAATGTTATCATAATTGTATTTTAGTTAAATTTTTTATAAACTTTTGCTTCATAAGTTCATTTAACATAATTGAAGACATTTAGTAGAATTAAAATTTATTATATGTTCAAATAATTTTTTACAAAATCTAACCTTGTTTTGTTTGAAATTAGATTCGTATAAAGTAGTTATTATATATGCTCCAATATGGCAAACTTTTCATTATTATTATTATTTTTAATGGATAGAGTGCAGAATTACTTATTATTGATAAAATATCCAACTTTATTTTTTTTATTATTACTTAAACTCGGGTGATATTTAGAGATTCAAACTTCATACGATCTTTGGAGATTCACTAGTCAAATCAATTCATAAATATATACAAATTTTAAAAAAATTATTTATTAGTTTTAATATATTGTTATTGCTTTTATAAATAACTCTCTTTTATACCACAACTAATATGAGATAACAAATCTAAATATTAAAAATTAATATAAAATATATGAATTTTATTAAAAATTAATATTATATTAAAAAAAATGTTAAAGATTTCAAAAACTTTTTATAACTTGGAGATCAAATGTTCATAAAATAACGTAAAATCTCAGGACTTCTCAAGTTAATAAAAGTTTTAAATATGATGTAATAACAAAGGTTTCAGTTATGACGAAAAATCTTGAAATCTTTTAAGTTAACAAAGATCTCAAATATGAAATAAAACACCGAGATCTCTTAAATTAATAAAGTTCTCAGAAATGACATAAAATTTCAAGATTTTTTAAATCAATAAGGGTCTTGGATATGATTTAAAATTTTGAGACCTCTTAAGTTAACGAAGGTTTGGGCATGATATAAAATTTGAAACCTTCTTAATCAATAAGGATCTGAGTTATAATGTAATAAATATCTCAGTTACGATGCTAAATCTTGGAATCACATCACAATGATTATTTCAATTATAAGAAATGTTTAAATTCACATATTATTTCGCAAATAAAGAGAAATTTTTAGCTCAGTGGTGATATCTCATAATAAAGTTCATAATCCTATGATCCTTGAAAAAGTACTGAGTATAAAAAATATGATGGCAGTTAAACTCGAAAGTGATAAAAAGTATGAAAGAACAAGGTACACACACTCAAACTAAGTGAATCTATCAAATTTCTGTCATTTTCTTCCCTGAAAAATTTATATTAATAAAAACCATAACTTAAGCATCAAAGAATTTCGTCGAATCTTCAGCTTGTTCTCTGATCAATTTCTTTGATTTCAGGAGATAATAAATTCAACAAGTAGGAAGAAAGTTCTAATGCTCGAAGTTCAAAAAAGAATTTTCTTAAATCAACATTGATGTTGTTTATGAAGAGTTGAAATAAAAGCCAAAGGAACAGTTATAGTAAGAGAAAAGAAGAAATTTGTAGTAATGACATAAACATATATAACATCTAGCGATCAACCTTTGATGACGTTAGTCTTAGGTCACATTCTAAAACTCTGCCTCTATAACAAGCCCTTTTCAAAAAGAATAATGAAGAAGCTGCTCAATGAGTCCAAAGGCTAAAAGATAGAGAAAGAAGGCATATAAAAAATGATCAACAAATTTAGATTTTGGTAAAAGAGGTTACAAAATGAAAAAAATGCTCAAGAGTGGGTCTTTTGGCCCAAATATTACTATACCCTTTGAGGCGATAGAAAGCAGCACTCTTAACATTACAAAGACCGAAAAACATGTGATTATGACTTAAGAAAATGCCTTGAAATGAAGGTATACCATTGGTAAGAAAGGGAAAAAAAAAGTCCTTGATCTCCCCCAAAAGTGCAATCAAATGAAGGGATGACAACGTCTTATTTATAATTTTGGAAGGGTCCTAACCTAAGTTCCATCATCCACCACATACCCCAGTGATAAGTTGTAAATAAAGACCAGAATGCAGCTTGAATTCAAGGAATATGAGAAGGATCATCAATCAAAAACATCAAAAAAAAAAGATATAGTATACATCTCAAAAAGAGGATAGCAAGGGGTGGGCAAGAAGGGAGAAAGAGATTAAGTCCTATGTAAGGAGATTGGTGGAGGAATTGAAAAATAAAAAAAGACATGACCAATGAAGAAGTACTGAGTTGACACCACACTCAAGGTCATACTTTGAATATCTTTTTTCTCAGAGGATCTTAGATCTTTTACTATCATGAAAGTTTAAGATGTTACAGATAACTTCATTCATAAGAAGAATCGATCCATCCCTCTATATGAATTTGTTTAGGGAAATGATACTAATACAAGGTTTAAATGACTACCAGTTGTACGACTTGTTTCCATTAGCGTTAAAGGGATAAGCTAGAAAATGGTTTATAAGCCTGACCCCTAATAATATCCATAATTTTGGTTAATTGTATGACGTTTTTCTCAATGAGTTCATGAAGCAGTTTTGAATACCAAAACCCCGAGATCGTTGCTATTAATGAAGTAGAAAGGAAGAGAAAACTTTCAAAGTTTTGTTAAAAGGTATCATATTAAGGTAATAGAGCTGGGATATTTCCATCACCCTTTGGCTTTGAAAGGTTTTAAGAAGGGCTTATGTATAGACAGGGGATGATATGTTATTAACAAGTATTCCATTTTCATTTATAAAATAGCTCAACGAAAACTATTGAACAAGATTAAAATAGATGATCAAGTCATCATCAAATTAAAAGAAGAGAAGGTAGTAGGGCTTTCCTTATGAGATAAAACATATGTCCCAAAATTTAACAGTAGAAGAGAAAGAGATGATAAGAGGAATCCCTAAATTTTAACAAGAAATAAGGTAGAATTTCAGAGCAAATTAAGTCGAAGAAGCATAACGATTACAATATCATAAAGAGGAGGTAGTCTTTAAGACTGAATTATAAGAGAAGCATAACTTAGGTATAGAAAAGAAGGAGATTTACACCATTTAATGCATCATCCTCACAAATCTTCTAAGAAATAAATAGGTAGGGAACCTTGCTAATGAAACCCATCAAATAAAGATAAAAATGAGTAGAATATTAAAATATAAATTCTGTAAATTCTATTAAGATTTTAGACATTTAATAAATGAATATTATAATCTCTGAGGCAAAATTGAAGTTCTTATTAAGAATAATTACTTGCCAGACTTTGTTACGGATTTTAAGAAAGAGAACAAACCCCTTACCCCAAAAATGAGCGCAAGAAAGATCATGATCATTAGTCAATAGTGATCTTAAATAGGCTAACATTGGTAGGGAATTAAAATAAGGTAAGGAAAAACTGTTCAAGATACTTTTTGCCTATCTCCGTCTTAAATGCACTCATTATGGACATAAGAGCTAAAAAAAGGCCAAGGATTACCTTAGTTTGTATTATGTTCACATATAAAGATGAAGTCAAGGTACACTATCCTTATAGTGATGCTTTAGTAGTATTCTTAACAATTAGAATAGCTTAGATCAGTCGAATATTGATTGATACGAGTAGTTCTATCTGTTGGTTTCTAATGGCCTAATACATGCATAAATGGAAGTTTTCTTCTTAGGAAACTTGCCCTAAATCTATGCATTCAAATGAACAAAATAAGGTGCCAAAATGAGTGCAAATGAGGGGGTTTTGGTGCATACCTTGCAAGCTTTCATTTGTGATGAAGATCAAGCCCAAAAACATGGACTCTCTTCACTTGAAACCCTCCCCAAGCATCTCCCATGGCTGCCCACGTTTTGGAGAAGAGAAGGAC
>JAVXUL010000008.1:12280921-12306657 GCA_035590515.1 Trichilia minutiflora | reverse complement strand
AATATTTCGATACCCAATGACTATGGTTAGTGTCTAGCTATGCGTTATAGTCTCTAAGTCACGATGAAGAAGTTTTTTCATCAAACCTCCAATGATTACACGTACCATATGGGTAATATCCTTTTATTATCATATCCTGATTGAGTAAGGGTGAATGAAATATCAAAACCCTAATCTCGATGTCTATACGAATCGTCGATCATATGTCGTGATTGCTCTGGTCAGAGATTTAAAATCCAGAGATTATATCGACATTCGTTTAAGAACTCAACTCGGATAGAGTCAACAAAAACTCTCAGTCTATAGTGTTGAGTCAACGGATCCCATCTTAGCTATCAACTAAATACCTATATAAACAAAGCATACCCAAATCGACTTTTTGTATAAGGCGTGATTAGCCCTGCACGTATATACCATATGAAATATACCCATCCATATAGAGTTTGATTCTAAATATCTCAAGTCTAAGGATTATATCTCACACTATTGTAATCTATTGATAAATCATTAACTACATGGATACCATGTGATTTATCAATATATAGCCCAGTTCAATAAATAGTTCACAAACTATAAATTCATACTAATGCACTTCTGACAATACCCATATTATCAACTTACATATATCATCATATAATATCATTAAGAGGCAACTAGTATGCTTACTATGTAATATAGTTGCTCAATCTATATCATGTACATAATGAATAATATAATAATTTCATATAACAATTAAATAAAAATATCTGAATAATTCACATACATTCTTTATATATGAGCATACCAATATAAAGGAGACAGCTAATGTATATGAATAAAGAATAATTATTTTATGACTAATCAAAAGTTTATATAAGATCACTAGCCCTGAAACCGATAACACAAATAGTTTTTAGGGCATACACTGATGAGCACATATAAATTAGATAAAATTCTTCAATTGTTTAAATTTAGTTAGTATAAAGCTATTCTAAAAGACTAAAAAATTCTAGCAAAATAGTCATAGAATGAAAGTTTGACATCAAGATGAAATAGCTCCTCATTAAATGAAATTTTCTTATCTGGGGACAGCTAGATAATTTATTTGTCTCAAGAGCTCTAAGTAAATGCATTTAAGAATAGTATAGCATGCTATGTAAGCTTATAAGTCTAATTCCATTATAGTGGAAGCAAAGTTATCTGCTTTGAAAATTGTTCTATAGCTCTTCACCTCAGAAATTAGAAAGAAGATGTGACAACAACTAACTTCTCCTCTGAGATGTCTCCCCTAAAAATATTCTCACTTTTATTTGAAACAGAATCCATTTTTGCTTAAGAAATTAGAGAAATAAATTATTAAGAGTTGCTCATGATCATTAACAACCTAGGGTAAATGACATCAACCAAAACCTAGAAAATTATACTTACATTCGGATCAGAAGCAAATACAAAATCATAATAAGAAAAAGGTAGAGAAAGAAGAAAACTTACCAAAAGTTTGTGAAGATAAAGAGTCCAAGCTATGAAACAATCTTTAAGAGCAAAGGAAAGTTGTCAAAATTTGGAGAAATGAAGGCTTAAGAAATTGAGTGCAAAGAAGATGTAAACAAAATCATAAAAGATCAAAAGGGGGTATTTATATATCCAAGCCAAAGGCCTTAGATGAACCGGTACAGAAAACCTTGTCCATTGATACAATAAAAGATAGAGATGATGCCATATTAGCTATAATACATTTTGAAGATCCAAAAAAGTAACTGCCAAATTCAAAAGTGTGTCATAATTCAATGATGAGTAGGATAATTCAACAGAGATTAAAATAAAAATGTTCTTGTTTTATGATCCATTAGAATAAAAATGTTTTTGTTTTATGATCCATTAGAAAGCTAACATGTGGATGAGAATTTAATAAATTTAAAGTCACATGTAATATTTGCATACAGATAATAAATATGCACTTAAAGGATAAACTGACAAGTTGGAGGTTAATTCAAGTCAAAACTTGAATTTTTGTCAAAAGTCAATTTTTGACCAAAAACTGAGGGTTTGATGTTAAAAAAAAATATTCATGGTCTTAAAAGCATTCTATAAGTTAGAGATCAGACATTTATAGAATAGTATAAAATTTTGAGATCTCCTAAATCAATAAATATCTCGGTTATAATGTAAAATTTTGAGATCTTTCAAATCAATAAAGATCTCAACTATAACATAAAATTCTAAGACCTCTCAAGTTAACAAAAGTCTCGGATATGACATAAAATCTCAGGATCTTCCAAATAAACAAAAATCTCAAATATGACACAAAATCTTAAGACATGCACAGTCTTAATGAATAAACATAGGTAGCATAGTGAGCACTTCCTATGAGCAAACTTTGATAGGAATTGACTTTGCAACACTATATATAGGCTAGGTTTCCGAATTCACCACCTTGATCCCCCAAAGTAGACTTCTAAAGTTGCCTTAACTCGTATTTTGCCTAAAGAAACTTGGCCTAAGGTTTCGAGTAGTGAAGGTCTTGGTTATGGCACTAAATCTTAGGATCATATCACAACAATTAATTTTACTGTAAAAAATATTCAAACTCATATATTATTTTGTAAATAAAGGAATATCTTTAGTCTAGTGATTATATCCCACAAAAAGGACTCACAATCCGATGATCCCTAAAAAAAGCTATAAATATAACAAATATAATGGTAGTTAAACTCGAGAGTGATAAAAGATATGAAAGAAGTAAATACATATATCACACTAAGTGAATCTATCAAATTGTTGTCACTTTCTTTCCTAAAAAATTTATATTGAAAAAACCCTAACTTATATATTAAAAGGTTTTCACTAGATCACCAACTTTTATCTTAATTAATTTCTTTAATTTTAGACAATAATAAATTCAACAAGCATAAAGAAAGTTTTGATGCTTGAAGTTCAAAAGAGAATTTTCTTGTATCAACATTATTAAATATATATTTTTAATTTTATTTTGAAAACACAATAGCATTACCAATGGATTTCTTGAGGAGCACAATTAAACAATTAATTGATATTATGATCTAATAAGATTAAAGTAGATAGGTTGTTCCATGTGATTGTAGTTTCACTTCAAACGATCGTTTTGTTGAAAAACATCATGTATTCAACAGGACAAAACCAACAAAGGTGCTTTAATTCTATCGACTTATTAATTAATTCATTAGAAACCTTCCCCTTTTATTGACCTCTTTCTCTTACGCGGTCGTTTGATGCACGAGTAATGTAATTCATATAATATTATTCACTTTTCCATACATATATCTACAAGATAGATTTCACCCAACATTAATATTAATCCCTTAGTTAATACTGCTAAAAATAATATTTTTTTGGCCGAAATTATTGAAAAAAATTAATTAAAAAATTATAGCTTGTAAGAACCGCAACAATAATCCTACACAAGTCAATCAAAGCCTACGAAGATTTAATTCTGCATTCCCAAAAAAGTGGAAAAAATGTTAAATTTTCAACACAGCCTAGAAATTAAATTTGTATTCCAAATTAATAGCTGTTTTATATCATGGCAATGAAAATGAAGTTTATGAAAATAAACGTGTATTGATTATTAACGCGGTTTAATTAATTAATTAATGTAGGAAAATGTGATATCCTAGTTGTATCAATATATTCAAGTATGTGTATAATATATAAATGACGCTAAATTAACTATATGTGATCAATCTATTTAAGTGCAAATTTGTCAACGTAAATTAATTAAAATCATTTGTTTGTGGCCGTATTCAGCTATGTATAAGGACCGTATTGATAACCTTTATAGTTATAGACAAAAATCATACCCACACTCTACAAAAATTATTTTTTTTCGTTTTTAAAGTTTAAAAATTTTATATTCATTTTCTATTTCATTCATTTTTGGTAATGTATAAAATAAAAAATTATTTATACCATCAATAAAAAATATACTTGTATATATGCAATAAATAAAATGATAGATGGTATATTATTTGAACACAAAAAGTAGAAATATCACTCAGTCTAATTTAGTAATATTTTTTATGTGTGAAAGGCTAATACAGCTTTAGACAATGTTGAAAAAATAAAAATTTATGATATATGAAATGTCTCCCACTTTTTTCAAATTCAAGGCTGAATATAACGACACCTAATAAGATAATATTGGCATTGGGCAATATTGTCATGACCCACTGCATGTTGTGCTTTTATGAAGAAGCACACGTTATTTTGAATAGAGACTATAGTCCTAGAGAGGTCCTACAAGACGATTATTAATTAATATCTAAATTAAATTAAGAAAAAAAAACCTCAGTTTAAAAACCCTGATGCTGAACCTGATCAGGTCACAGCCTTCACAGTGAATTCTTTCAAATCATGGCAAATTGGTGATCGAAACAAGACAACAAGTGGTCACGGCCATTCATTCCATAATGTAACCATGTCATGTGTGTAAACACGAGCTACTAGTTTCTTTCTATCAACGTTGAATTAAAATTTTAAAAATGAAAAATAATACAGCTACATGCATAAAGGGTCCCATTTCTCTTTCATCTCTCTCTCTCTCTGCTCTGATTGCCATGTCTCTTTCTGCAAGTCTCTTCCATTTCCAGTTTTCCACCATGCAGTGGACCCTCCCCATCTCTCTCCATCCTCAGTTTGCTGAGTTGACTCGCTTTTGGTTCATCTGAGTTCAACTCGAGCTCGAAAAGACTTCATCGTTGTCCTAATTAATAAGCTACTCTTTCAGTGTATCTGCTACCTTAAAACCTAGCTTGGTTGGGATAGATAGCTTCATAATTCTATCTGTAATCAAACAAGGATTATTTTAACCTTCTTTTCATTTGATTGTAGCCGTGCAACCCGATCAATCAATGATGTGGACGTCCACGGTACTGGCTCAAGTTCATGAACTTGACTAGCTCTTGTTGCGAGAACGGTCTGCTGGATTCACCGCCTACACCAAGAAAATCTCTAGTTAAACTTCTCTTATCAGCTTCGTTATTTGAACTTCCTGCAACTGTTTGGTTTTGCTTTCCGTTTATTGTCATTAACAGATGATCCAAACTCTTGCTGTTGGTCATTAACAAACTTGAGTTCAGATCACCGGATGAAGGCCCTGCTCCTAGGGTAGAGGATGCTGTTGGAGAAGAAAATGAATTCATTAATTCATTCAAGTTCTGATGATGATCAGCTTGGTTTGCTTGCTTGAAAAACTTGTGCATTTCATTTTTGTCCTGGTTGTAAGAGTTGATGGAAGAGCTCATTAAACCAAACCCAGTAGAGTTGGTGTTTATTGTAGAATTGCTTCTTGTAGATCCCATTTGGGCTGCTTTTTGCAAGAGTGCAGTGGCTGACATGTGAGCTGGACCTTGTTGTTGTTGTTGGCTTTCATTATTTGGATACAAAGAAGTCATCGACTCAGACAAATAACCCTTGTTTTCTTCTTCCTCCTTGGGGCCTCGTGGCAATGATGACATGGAGAGATTAGCACCAGTAAATGATGCTTCTGGGTACTTGTTGAACCACTGCATTTGCGACAAAGACCCAAACACGTTCATTGGTGCCATTTGTGCCAATTCGGGCAAGCCTGTTGATGAGTTTGGCGTTAGGAGGGCATTTGAGTTACTCGAAATATTCCCAGTTGGGTTAAGATTAGAATTGGCTTGGTCTAGCCATAAAGGTAGCCTTGGCTTTTGCCCGTCTGCACTAAGATTTCCTACCAGCTCTGATCCAGTAACAGATTGTGGCCTGAAAACCGATGGAAATTGTGGAATTCCTGAAGCTTGAGGATTATTACTTGGTCCATAGTCGCTTCGAAAGCTTGGATCGGTAGACGATATGGAATTGAACCTGGCACTTTCTTCAGCCAAAGCATCACAGAAGGCTCTGTGTGTGATAAAGCTATCCTTCCTGTTTGATAATCAGAAGAGACACACCATTTCTTCATGATTAATCGTTTAGCTATATATTTGGTCGGACCTTAGTGTAACTAAATCATGTACATTACCATGAAAGCCTCTAAACGTGAACTTTTAATTCTTCACACCATGGTAATAATTTAAAGTAAAGAATAAATTTAAAGCAATAATGAAAAGATTCTTATATGAAAGATGTTGGATTACATTACCTGGAAAAGAGTGTGCCACAGTCACATCTGTACTCTCTGGTGCCACAAATCTTACTATGAGCTTTCCAATCTGACTGAACTGCATATTTCTTTGAACATTTCTCACACTTCCACTTCTTTTCTCCATGTTTTCTGCTAAAGTGCTTCTTTATTCCAGTGAGGTCACCTAGGGCTCTTGACGGGTCATGATGTACGCAGCTCTTTTCTGGGCAAATATACACCTTCTTTCGAACTTCTTTATTCGTTCTTTGCTTTAGCTTCCATGGAAGATTGTGGCCTCTTCTGTGAAGCTGCAAGTTCTGGTCTCTTTTGAAACCCTTGTTACAAATTTCACAGATGAAACGGTTTGTTGCCATGAGAGATTTTGGAGATAAAGCTACGACTTCTGCATCTGGATCTGCTTAAAATAGGCAAAATATAAAAGAAAATCAAACGGCAAGAACAAATTTAACAAGAATATATATAAGAAAGCAGAAGAACTCTTAAAAAGATTTGAAGATGATTAAAAAATAATCAAGATATACTAACCTGGAGTTCCTGGTAAATTTCTCTTCTTCTTCATTTGATTTGTATGCGGGTTAGGGTTAGGGTTTGAATTTGGTTCTTGAAGAAAACCTTTAATTGTGGAGGGAATGGAGAGCCCATCTTGAGACATCATTTTGAAAGTTAACAAAGTAACAACTGGAACTGGGTTTGTTCCCAACTATCTACACCAGAAAAACTAAAATAAGAAGCTGAATTCAGTACCTACCAAAACAAAGAAAAAACAATAACAGCTTCTTGGCTAAACATGAACATATTCCAAAACAAATCTCTCAGAGATATATATCTGTTTATCAAATTCCTCTTGCCTTAAGACTAAGAATCTAATTTAAAAGCTTTGTTCTAATTGAAGAAATTAGACTCTTTTTGCAAAAACACTTCTTCAGCTTTGCTTAAAACTCACGAGAAAACACCAAAAAGAAAGCAACCCAGAGAGAATATTCTCTCTCCTTATCTTACACGGCTTCTCTCGAAGTCAATCAGCCATAGACTCTGAAGGACCACTGTCTATATATAAATACTATATATAATTCTGTATTATATAATACATAATATATGTTTGTGTAGTAAAGGAATATATATAACAGAAGATAAATGTCTAACTAGGTATGGCTGCAACTTAAAGTGATATGTGCACGCGATGTTGCGCGTATGTATATGAACTTAAAAGTTGTGTTATGTGAGAAAAAAAGAAAAAGTAAAGGAAAATATAATAAACAAGGGGGGAGAGAGAGAGAGAGAGAAGGAGAGAAATGGCATGAAATTTGATTTGAAAAAGGAACGACTGAAGGAGAGAGGAAAAGCGAATTACCTTTACAGCCATAGCTTGAAGAGGGTGAAAATGATTATGCTATAATTGTATTTCGGACCAACAATTGAAATGAAACCATGTAAATTGAAGATTGATAGGGAAAAAGAGGGCACAGACCCAGCCGTCCGTGAGAACTGAGTGGGTAGCTGAATGGGATTAGGACCCACAAAGACAAAAGAAAAGACTGGCTGTGGCAGTGATATCATATGATAAAGTTTATTTTGATAGATAGATAATAGATAGTAGATACAAAAGACAAGAGATGACTGCTTTTGTTTATTGTCCGATCTCCGATCAACCAGTATTTTTGGCTATGCTAAAGCCCACGAGACACAATTGCTTCACTCATTCCAATCACATTTCTCTAGAAATTCGCTCAAACAACAGTAACTAGGTAAGTTAAAATAGTAGCAAACTGATGGCTTCCTGATTGCCTGCCTGGCGAAGAAATTGGAGAATCTCAAGTCTTTGTGCTTGTGTTGTGTTTGTGAGTGTATGGGTTGATTTTCTTTGTAAATTACTTCTTGACAATCACAAAGTCTATAATATTATTGTACAATCTAGAATATTTTGTTGATGCTATATTATATATATGTTTGTTTGTCTCGATTATTAATTTATCCAATGAATTTTAGGATTAAATATCTATATATCACTTCATTAAATTACTGTATAAATGAATACTTGACACATTAAAAATATTCTAAATTTTTTAAAAATAATATTAATAATATAATTTTTTTTTTCGTGTAACATATGTATCCAAATTAATATAGTATAATAATATTAAATGAATAAAAATATAAAATTAATATAAATAAATAATGTGAATCAAATAATTATATAATGCCACGCTAATTTGAAGGCTCATGAAAATTTCTACATCCCTATTAATATCACTGCTTTTTGTTTCAAGTAAAAATATAGAAAAATAAAATAAAATATTCATGATTGATTTGACATTTTTGTCAAAATTTTTTAATTTATATATCTGGCTTATCTTTTCTAAATATAATATCCATGTATCCATGCTTTTCATGCGTTCCTAGTAATTACTTGATGAGGTATTACTCTTGAAAAGATTTTTTATTTTCTTTAATTACATGAATATAATATTACTATTCTATGTACGCTTCATCATCTATATACCCAATCCCCTCCTAAGTTTTACGTTATATAATTAAATTTTTAAGTTTTGTGTTAAACTTATTCAATTATTTAGATAAGTGTGTTAATCCGTATTAATTAATTGTTTGTTTCGGATATTTGAATTGCCACACAAAACTTATTTAATTATTTTTAAGTTTCGGATTAATTGTTTGTTTATCTGAATTGTGTTAAACGGATTCAATTATTCAATTATTTTTTTAAATGACACTTATTTTGGTTAGTAAAATAATAGAATATAATATAAATTTTATTTTTATTTTTATTTTTATAAAAGAGAAATTTATATTAATAGAGGTTTTTGTCATTTTTGATGTAGACAAATAAAGAGAAAAACACTAACCCAAAATGCCGAAACCAAACTTCTCTCTTTTTTTTTTCAGGCAGAAACTGACCTTTTCTCTCTCATTTTTTTTAAATAGGTACGAACTGTTCTGTTTTTAAGATCTCGAAACGACGTAGTTTGGTGCAGAGAAGGTCCTGTCGGCGCCAAAATTTTCCCCGTTTAGAAATGTTGGTATTTGCACTCTCCAATCCCAAATCCTGACTCTAAAAAAGGAACCAAATTGTATCAAAATCCAATTAATAAGCTGCAATGGAGGAATCAGTGACAGCATGAATTTCTTATTTGATCGTTGTTGATTTGAAGAAATTTTCTGATTCTCCAGAAAGCATATGAAGACCTTGCTGAATCGCTTCGAAAACCAGTTCCACATCAAGCATTTTTTTTGAGGCCTTTTCTTGAGAATTGAGTAGAAATTTCACTTGAATATACTCGCTCTCAGTTCAGTTAGAATCTCAGGTAAATGTTTGTCTTTTTGTTCAGAATATCAACTTCATTATCTGTTTTTGTAACCTCTCTTTGTCTCAATACTTTAAAAATTAATTTCAATCTTCGCTAGTAATCAATGTGTTTTTTAAGTTGGTTTATTGCTTCTCTTTGTTTGATGAAAATTATTCTAAGATCTATACTGATCTTGACGATAAATTTTGAGAATTTGTTGTGATTATTATTATTTTCTATGCAGAAAGATTGGATTTGAATGTTTATACGAACATTACTTGTTTAGTATACCGTGTTCCGGACGTTATTTTCATGTGTTTACATTTCCCTCTATATTGTGTTCAGATTTTCCTCGATTTATTAGATTTATCTGTTTTACAACTAAATCATTGTATTAGTGTTCCTTTATTTCTGTTTTTCCATTCTGAATTTTGATGCATTGACTCCTTGTCATTTCTAATGATTACTTTAGGCTCTACTTCAGGTGTATCAGCAACATCTAATTCTCTTTGCACGTACAGAAATATAGTTGGAGGAGGCATACCAAGAACGTGCTTGACAACATAAACCTCTGGTCAAAGCTATTCCCAATTTTTTACCTTGTTTGATGATGGTGATTATATGGATGATAGGAAGTTTGCTGTCAAATTTTTGTTAATATTTTAACTCAGTATCTGGACTCATCTCTTTGGTTAGTTTGATCATTTCCTTTTTAGCTGCATATTTTTTTGTAACTTCTTGTATTTCTTGGTAGCTACCCCACTAGTATCTCAGCTCCATTGCAATTTTAGATCTCTTAATTTGTATGGAATTAAGCTTGAAAAAGTAGCCCATTATTTGTTTTGATGAGAATATTGACGGAAAAAGCCTGCACCTGGAAAGATCAGTTCCAATGCTATTTTAGATCCTGCAGTTTATCATAACTAAAGGATTCTAAAAATAAACAAGACAATACACTGGAATTTGTGAATGAACAATAAGATGCTAGTCCTTTTATTCTTGATATTTTCTTTTGTAGTGATAATTTGCTCTAATTGTTATGCGCATTACTCATCTGCTGTCAAAATTTGTTAAGAGTCATGTGGTCAAAAGGTCAAAAGTGGGTCATAACTACTTCATCAGCAAATCTGATGAATTATTAATGTCCGTGAATCAAACGTGTACAAAACATGAGAATGATACACTTGACTGGAAAATAGCACTTGAGCATGGATAAGATAGAATATTATATCTCCTTATCCTGAGATATCACTGGATGTTGATGCTCAATTAATGCCTTTATGGGAGAGGTGTTACTCCACTTGTTGTTAGAAAGCTCATTCTGTATTGATCCTCATGTTAAGCTGCAGATGCTTAATGATTGGTGCAAGATGATATTTGCATTATAATAACAATAAGAAGAAGAAGAAATACAAGAAAATAAGGACAAAATTGGAGGAGCTACCGGAGCCATGAGAATATGTATGATGCATATATATATATATGATATATGGCAAATGTTACCCGAGGTGCACATTGAGCTTGATCAATTTGGTGCTACAAGCTGTTCTCTTGGTGTGAGACAGCCCTCTGTTGCTTCTAGTGTAGCACTTGGAAGATCACCAGCATCATTTCATTCCGCCAGGTAAACTCTCAAATGTTATTCTGATAAATGCCTACATAGGTGAATTGACTTTTAAAATACTTCTTTTTTTTTATTTTTGTATGTGGTTTGGCTTGGATTGTATTCATGTGCATGCGCAATTATTTATGTATTCAACCTAGTTTTATATCATCCACTAGGATGTATGGATGTATTATGGTCTAACTACTCTTTGGAGAGTTCAAATGCTCATGCACTAGTCAAATTGTAGATCAAGTTTTTTAATGTTATTTTCGTCTAATTTCTGGAATATGATATTATCTTTATATTTACTTTGTGTTTACTAAGTTTTAAAATTGTATTTGTTTAGTGAGGGTATTGTGACCGTTTTGTTGCTATTATTCGGGTAAATTCATTATAATGAAACCTGTTGCGAACAATGAAGAGGATGACATTTTGGATCATGTCGTTTGAGGTGATGCGGTTGTTAGCTTATGACCATTTCTTGTATAAATTGTAAACATTTAAAGCATGAAGGTCCTTTTTAAAAAAAAGATTACATACTTATATTTTTTGCTATGTGTTAAGCTTTGACACTGGGTCTTGGGTTCAAATATCACAATAAACATTGAAAACTCATTTGGCATTATGTCAGGGGCTTCTGTCATGGATTAGGTGTATGGATATATATAATGTATATTGTTATGGTACTTATGCATGGTATCGAATTGCTTCGTAATAATAAACAAACAGGCAAACATTGTTCAATTGATTTTATATTTGTGTTCTTCAAACCGAAGTCATTCATGCTCCTATGAAATGAGGGAAAGAGAGTCCCTAGATGGTTCGGAATTGAATTGACTGGTCCTCCATATAAAGTAATGGCTAGTTCTATCCAACATTGCTTTTGTGAAGAAAATAAAATCTTTAAACATTATTCTATTTAACCACTTTTGGCTTTAGGCATTTGGATATCCTTCTCAAACTACGTGGATCCTTTCTCTTATTCTTGCCCTTGGTCCTTGAAACTGCACACATGACAGAGTACCATCAGTTCGAAAACCTATTCATTGTTTACTATTTGATTTCTTTTATTGATATTCTTGTATATGAAATTTTAAATTCGTTAATTTGACAAAAAAAAAAAAAAAGTATGTCAATGATAAAGGATGTGTTAAATGAGTTGTAAACTTTTCCTTTGTACGAGACATAAAAACACTTGAATCTACAAGAGAAGCTAGATAGAACTCATAAATAAAGGGGGGTCACATGCAATGTCTATTCACAATTCAAAAAAAAAAAATTATGATGTGACGAGGAATATTTTTTTTTTTTCTATAGGGTACGGAGCAGCTGTTGTTGTTTTCAGAATTTTGAGAAGCATGGTCTTGGATAGAATTTAAAGTTAGAACTATAGGATATACATAATTGTGGGAACATATAATAAGGAAGGGACATATTACATACATATCATTCGGGAATGTGCCATTGTGTGGCAACATGACGTGCATATTAATCAAATCAATTGAACTTTATCTAGGTTTGATTTGATATATACAGTCACGCTCTTGTAGCTACTATCACTCGCAGCATGAAGTAAATAAACTGAGGAGCAAAAGCGAAGAAGGTAGAATTTGCTGAGGTTCTTGCTGCCTTCAATATTCCCGGAGTTGTGCAGGTAATAAAAAGGGTAAACAACTGAGCAATTTGTGATGTTTTCTGGCAAAAGAAAAAAAATATATATATATATTTTCTCCTAAGAAACAACCTCTCGGATATTGACCTGATCTACATTAATTCCATGTTCTCAACTCTTCATTTTCTATGCATTATTGAATTTCAATGAGATTTCCGTCTTTTTCTCTCTATATTTTTATGAATATTATATGAATAAATATTTAAAATGTTTTTAATTGTATTTGTGTCCCCACGCACGTTCAGAACAAGATGAAATTCCCTACTAATTCTACAGTGGATTTTGTTTTTGTTACCTTTACAGAGAAGCAGGAGATCGGACCCCACATTGGATTCGTATCTTGTGGAGTAGAAGACAATTCGATCGATGCAAACAAGGTTGGACCCGTGATATGAAAACTACTGCACCAGAAAAAAAAAATTATACTTTTCAAATTTTAAACTTTATAATTCTTTCTCTCTCAAATCACCTGGGTAACATCGGTTTGTTTTCATCGATGAAGTAAATCGATGCAACAGATTCATTGGCTACCTTTTCCAAAATGCATGCCATTTAACATATGCATGTTCTCTCACAGTAATCTTTCTAATGGAATCCCACATATTCCAAGGTTTACGTAGATGGGTATGAATGATTTTGACTTTTTCACACATAATATTTCACAAAATTAAATAAAGATTACTATACTAAAAGGATTATCAGTTTGCCAAGTTTGAACTGAATAGTAGTTGTGGGTTATAAATTTTTTTGTACAAAAATTATATGGTGTGATCTGATACATTAAAAAAATAAAATTAATATCATTATTAAGTGATCAATACTATTATCTTAAGTTACTTTGAACAAAAAATTTGTAGCTCTAACATTATTTTTGGACTAAAATACAAAACTAATTAATTAATTTATTTAAATGCAGGTATAATTATGATTCTATTCGTTGATTATGTTTCTATACGCTACAAAATGAGCCTGGAAAAAGCTCTTAACTTGAAGCTACTAATGTTCATTGGCTAAGCCTAAATAGAAAAAGATATTGAAATCTAAGGTTAGTGAAAAGCAAAAGGACATGTTAAACATAGCAAAATGTCGAAATGAGGGAAAGTTTGAAGGTTGTGAAATCCTGGCTGTCAAATTGGTTTGTCAATACTATGTCGTTCCACAGAACTTTGGCTAATAATAGTTCGGACAATACGATGTTATCGATGTTGAAATTGTATGGTAATTCTATTGGAAGATTATATAATGAATACGAATAGAAACCAAAAACAGCATCTATTTTGCATGTTCTTACTTAGTCTCGTCGAATATTGTTTACCTTCATACCGTCTTGTTTGATGGTTTTATTCAATAATTAGACTACAAAATTCTAATAATACAAATTTCTGCGTCAGCCTTGATATGGACTCCAAAGTCCACCAAATACAGCCGATTCTTAGGACCAGTATTTATTAATGGTTAAAACAAAGGAAACCAAGCCAATCAGTACAAGTCAACATCTTTTTTACATTTACGACGACACTGCAGAGTTAATATGCGTAAATGATCTATCATGCTTAATTCAAAAATCTTTTACGATGGATCCATCACTCCAAGCAACAATGAATTAAATAATCTTATACTTTATGTACATTTGCTGCTTTTTATATAGAGTACACGGACGTATAATCAAAACTTGGAACAATGGACCATTTAAAAAAAATAAAAAAATGCCCAATTAATCACCATTAGAAATATAGTAGGCCTCCCATTCAAAAGGCTCCATTAGTATCCCTAACAAAAGTACAAATCAGTTGCGTGGTAGCATGAATTCGTAAGTAACTTGCACATGAAGTTGACCATGGACAAGTTATTTTGATGATGTGAAATTTATGATTTTCTAGTACAAATATTACCGACCTGTATAACTATATAAACCAGTATATAAAATTTATATAAGAATATATATATATAAAGAAATTGTACGTTCAAGGCTCTTGCATGTCAACAGGTACTGCCAAAGGGTGTTGCTTTCCCTGTCCGTAACTATGAACCTCTACGTTAAATTGAATTGGTTTCATGCTGTGTATTATTTTTGTATTGTCTGCATGGAGCATAATTTCACAATATACAAATCCCTGATCATTGTTCTCGTATAGTTACAATGAATTTTGGTCGACATCATCGCATTTCTCGATTTCCTACCTGTCACCCAACTCGATCAATTCAATATTCTTCAGTCGATTGCCTTTGCATTAACGACGAAGAAATCAAGGTCGATATGGAAATTAAGGAACACAACCCACCGAGTTTTCAATTCCCTCCTGGTTTCAGGTTCCATCCTTCTGATGAAGAACTCATGGTTCATTACTTGAAAAACAAAGCTGCTTCACATCCACTTCCAGCATCAATTATTGCTGAAATTGATATTTATAAGTATAATCCATGGGAGTTACCGAGTATGTTCTTTACCAACCACTCATCAATTTACATGTTTCTTAGCTGAGGGAAGAGACACAACCATTTCTTTTCTTTTCTTTTCTTGTCGTTAATGTGGAAAGTCTTTTAACAGTGTCCCCTCCTCTGTTTATCATTTTTTTTTCTTACATAATGAGCTAATGAATATAGAATCACTTTGTTTTAACAGATAAAGCTTTGTTTGGAGAAGATGAATGGTATTTCTTCAGTCCAAGGGACAGGAAGTATCCGAATGGAGAAAGGCCAAACAGAGCTGCAGGTACTGGTTATTGGAAAGCTACTGGAACAGACAGACCAATTCTCGGTTCTTTGGGATCAAAACTTGGAGTAAAGAAAGGCCTAGTGTTTTACCAAGGTCGTCCACCAAAAGGAGTTAAGACAGAGTGGATGATGAATGAGTATAGACTGGATGATGACTCCATCATTAAGCCCTCTAGGTCTAAAGGGTCCATGAGAGTAAGTGGGTATCACTGGTATGATATATAGCAGTGATTACTGATCATCTTTTGTGTTTTTCACTACACAGAAATATGCTATGCTAGTGATAATTCGCATTCGTTCATCTTCATGTCATATTGTTTTGATTAAACAAGATTGTATGCAACTTACATATTGTACCTTAGAAGGAAATGTAACAAGGTAAATTAGAAATTTAAGTTTCTTTCTAATAATCTATATAAGCAGCCTTTAATAAGCACTAAACCCTAGAATCAGAATGAAAACCTAGCTACCTGAAATCCGTGACAGAAAAAAAATTCTAAAACCTTCACAGTCTTAATGGAGATCATAATATAATATAATTCCATATCAGATCGGAATCCAAACAGCCTCTCAAAAGTCCTCATACCTAGCTTTCCAACATCTTGATACGCAAAAAGCAGTACAAGGCAAGGCATGCTGCTATGAGACTATGCCTACATTTTTTTTATTCAAATTCTCAAGTTATTCTATTTCCTAATCTCTCCTATTCTAAACAAACGCCTTCTCCGTCAAAATACAGAAAGGTAAAAATTGATGTCTTTGTTGAGTTCCAACATCAAGATATGTAAGGAGACAATTCCTAAACATTTAGGAATAGAGATTGCTCTTACTGGATATGAAATGTTGTTCGAGATTTAGAAGTATGCAATGATCTTGTGTAGAGAAAGGTGACCTTCAGTTTTTTAATTGCTATTATCTTTTAGGGCGACACATATGAGCTACACAGGCACTAAATATTTAAGGTAAACCGAAGTACAATTCAAGTTAGTTGCAATTAATTTTGTTCATTTTTTGTCTCTCGTCGTGTTTTGGGTCAATCTGGATTTCCAACTTGGTTCAATATATAATGTAATTAAGTGCATGCATGCAATTTGTTTTTGCTTGTTTCTCACAGTTAGATGACTGGGTACTATGTCGGATTCGACTAAAGAGCAATGCACCACCGAGGGCACGTGAAATTCAGGATACCAACAAGGCAGAATTGGTGAGTTACTCACCAAAGATTGAGGAGGCACGAAATACCCCTACATATATAAGCAATAACGCTGACATGATCAGGGATTGTCTAAACAAAGATTGCCCACTACTAGCTTCTATACTTGCCGGTCAAGCTCCACCTCCTATTGAGCCAGTTTCAACTCTAAGCTGTCAAGGGAGCAGCAACGTCAACAGTTTTACTTCCATCTTTGAAGACGGCAATTCTGATAGAGTGAATTCCCCACTATTAATTTCTCCTTTGGATACTAAATATATCAACCCACCATATAGCAAGAAACCAACGAATGACAACAGGGATCGGGATCTTCAGTTTACCAAAGCACTGCCTAACAACGATACAAACTACTATGGCCAATGTCTAGAAGGCATCTACACTAATGCTTCAGACCACTTCATTGATTTCCAGCAGATTCATGAATAAGCTCTACACTAATCCTTCAGACCACTTGATCGATTTCCAGCAGGTTCATGAATAAGCTTTCATTGGCAAATATTAACAATAATAGACCCCTAAGTGAAGCCGACTGCTCATCACTAAGGTCGCGTATTCTGGAGGCCAAATGTCAGAATGTACACAATATGAATGTGAATAAGTTAACAGTTTATATTAATGTTCATAGATTGTAAATAATTCTCTATGTGGAGCAAGGGGTCATTATTTTGTGTCTGTGCATTGAGTTTCCTAACTTGCAATAGTTATAATATGAAATAATACCATGGCTACACGGAGAAGCTCATGCTGGAATAAGCAATGCAACATGCAGGATTAAAAAACAATTTTGGCAAATGACAGTACTGTAACATATTACAATAACATATTTTAGTCGTTTTCTCTCTATTTATTGCTTAAGACTTTGTTCAGACAGAGAGAAACAATGAACGAAGAGAACATCGAATGGTTGAAAAAGGTTGCCAATTTGCTGAGGCCATTAGAAATGAAAAAACGATATTGAAAATTATACACAAATAAACCTCAAACAATCAAATGATAAAATACCAAATATACTAATTCAATTCAGTTAAGTGCTCTGCAAGAAAAAGAAAATATACCATTGCAAAATTTTCTGAAGGAAGAACACATTTTAAAAATACAGAATCCTCCCAACAACACTCGCTCTAATTGAATACTTTTCAGAGACATAAGCGGAAAGAGATGATATAATATGTCAATAGGATTACAATCCTAGTCCTACAGTGGGACGGATTTCTATCTTCTTGAATGGATTGCCTCTATTGCTCCATTGTTAATGAAATAACGTGGCATCAAATACAGAGATTTATCAACCACACAAGATGCAAATGACACTGGGTAGTAATCCCCACACAAGATGCAAAGATTCCTAACTTTATCAACCAAGTAACGTGATGCTGGCAAAAGTCTCAACTGTAACCATATGAGTTATTAGAGACTAATCAATTCTTTCCTTCATCATATAATTGAACACTGAAATGCAAATAGTAAAACTTTTGAACCACACGTAGAAAAGAATTTTCAAAAACTAATAAGACCAGTCAGATCCCAGTACCAGAATCAGAAAAATGGGTCAAAATAATGGTGCAAATTTTGCCAGCAATTAAACGTATAAGTGTCAAGAAGTTCAATAGGGCTGGAAAACCTTGACAAATACAGCGACCATTTACAAGAACAAGTCGAAAATTAAGAAATGTAGCAAAATCATGTGACGCATACGTCTCAAAATATAACTTTAATCTGAAAAGGCAATAAAGGGGAGAATATGGAGCTGACTGATATAAATAGGAAGCAATCCCCAGAATTACACACGGCAAGATCATGTGAATGCAGACATTTCTGCTGGACCTCACCTGCAGTAAAAAGTGAAAGAGCTATTTATGGGAGCCTACCGGGTCTTACCAGATAACATGCAATGAATCTTGGTTCAGTGAACAGTAGGAAATTCAACACTAAAATATTCATTCGAACTGATTACCTTAAAAAGAGTTTCCTTGAGCCTCACATTAGTATTTTTCAGGTCAGATGTTACCCTGTCCGCCTGTGAAAGCACAAAATTAGAACTCATTAGTACAAACATGAAACCCTTTCCACATCATCTAAAATAGGGAGATTATGACCACGTATAAACTTCTTACGTTTGTATCAATTTCATCAACTAAGGGGACTTGCCTATCCAATTCCTAGACATGTCAAAATAAGGGTTAATATATACTTTCTTCCAACAGCAAGACAATTTAAATTATCTGCTAAGTAGCCAACCTCATTCATATCATGAGCCAAATTTTTTAGGGTATCCAGTCCCTCAGAAATAACATCAAGAGCTTGATCCTGTGCAAATGTCATTGAATAAAACAAGAGGATATGTCAGTTGGTGGATAAGAGCAGCAACTTATCAAATCATCTGCTTCAGTCCTTTCAATTACAGAATTTAAATACATAGGTATGTGTCTGTAATTCTTTTAGTATGTAAGATGTACTGTATTCATCAGGAATCCTACATGCCCGTTTCATTTTCCTCTTGCCTAAATTGACTTGATTCTTCAATTTGTTGGAAAAAATCGCCCCAAAAGTTCCCCTCTGATGATTTACCTCTAAACCGAGAAGCAAGCATTTAATTGTTAAAATTAATTGAAAAGCTCAGGTTCGAAGCATGGTAATCTGGGAAAAGCGTGAAAAATATTAAACACCTGAGTCAAACTTGATATTTTTATGAGATGCTGAAGTTGTCCATCCTCCAGTTGGCTTGGCTACAGTTGCTGTGGTATTGCCTCAATCCTCTCTGATGGCCCAAGGATCAAATCATAATGAGCTTCTTGTTCTTTAACCTGTGATTATGGCAGTAATATCAAGATTGCTAATTACCAGAAAACCTTGCATGACTGAGAATAACTGACCAGAAGGATGTCAAATTTTCATTGTCTGCATATTAAATAAAGGTAAATGAACCTTTCAATTACGTTTGAAACCCATTTAAAGAAGATAACAAACTAGTCAAGGTTTGGGACCTACATTTCTACTCAATTAACCATGCGATATAATGCCCATGACAGCCTTGCACAGGTAATTTTAATGCAATGATATTTCACTAACTTTTTGATATGTTTGGTCATAGAGTTTTCACTCATGGTAAAACAAGGTAACTAGGGGAATGATTCAGCCTTGATGCTTTTACTTTTGGCTACGGAGTGCAGATTTCACCCCAAGTAACATTTGGTGCTGCATAAAATTATATCATCCTGAACTTGTTTTCTTAAAATTGTTCTCACTGGTGCTGTTATTCAGTTTAAGGACTCTGGAAGATTTTTTTTGGCATTGAAGTTTTATGTTAAAGCAAATCTCACATCCATGACAAAACAAATCACCTATAAAGAGGGACAGGGCAAAGATATACAATGCTGCATCAGCCACAAGGTGTTCAAAGCCAGCAAAAGGTTCCTTTTACATGAGATATGTTGTACAAAATACAAGAAATGACTACAGCTTAAGATCCAAGAATAAAGCAGAGCAAAGAGCTCCCAGAGCCACCGCTGGCAGAGATAACAGAAGATTAAAAATACTTGGCAGACTGCAGAAGCTAATACATACATGCACAATAATTGGTGTAAAGGAGCATAATGCACTGAAGCTAATACATAAAAGCACAATGATTGGTGTATAGAAGCATAATGCATCGAATTTTAGACTACAAAATCTGTAATTGATCATAAAATTCAAAAAGGGTCTTCAATTTGCTAAATGTAAAGCTTCAGCACAATTCCTCCACCATCTGTACATAGTGTTTCATCTTTTAAGATTGATTCGTTTTCTTTCTAGTATATTTCAATGCCTTATGACAATTGCCGTTGTTTTTTCCATTTCTCATTTTTAATTTTTTGTGGAAATCAGATGTATGAACTAGACTCAAGAAACATACTCGGATAATGCAAGCAGTAAACCAAGGTTCCTCTGTCTCTTGCTCTTATCTCCAAAGCTAAGAGTGCTTCTTTTTGTCTTTTACCTTGGGAGTTTTGTTGCTTCCAGCCTAATATATTCTAGATTATCTTGTAGTAGTATGTTTTCTTGGTCATGATTATTTGACCACACTCTAGTTTTAATTTGTATATCCAAACCATTGTTCACAAGGTTATCAATCAGCCACTAGAACAGCTGGGTTAAATCTACTCTACTTCATTAAACGCCATTAAGTTTCAGAGTGCTTGCCAGCTAATGGATAAACATCATATAGGGCCATTACCAATACAGTCAATTAGTTTAAGAATGCAATATATATACTAATGTAACAGAATCCAATTATGCCATTTAGATAGTTGGTGCTGTGGCTATCTCAGCATCATAATTTATAACGAAAAAAAGGATAAAAAATATCCCCCTAAACTTATCACTGAAAATTACTCCCATTAAAATTTATACTTCTATGTCTAAGCCTAAAATAAGTTAATTATGTTAATGATAAATTCCCATCTCCAAATTTTCCAGATAGAATATTTAATTAATGACCACTTGTCAATAAAACTCAATGCATAATTAAATAGTCACATAAAAACTCTACCTTCTTGCGTGACAACTTTAGCAGCTTAGGAACTTCCTGCAGCAATTTGGCCATAATCTGAGGAACCTCTGCATTCATTGCAACTGCAGCTGCCCTAATTTTCTCCATTGAAGTAGTTTCAGATTTCTGCAGAATTTAATGACTTATCAGAAATTTTAATATGCTGGAAAAATTCTCAAAAGTTAAAACCTTTGTCAACAAGAAAAAGCACAAAACCCATATTATTCAAAACAGTTACTTTGAGTGTAAAGTGTCCTTATAGGTCAACTTATCAACACCTTTTCCTAAAAGCAAATATCTTTCTAAGCTTTTTCTTTAAGAACATCTCACAAACATAAACATTTAATCAGTTTTAGTGACTCACTATAAAATAGACACAAAAACATGACACAAATCAGTTCATAAATTGTTACTGCATCGTACTTATTTAATCCAACTTTGTAATTTTAAATATTTTTAACCAAATAATGCATCAGTATTTTTTTCATCAACCAAACAATGATCACCATAAAAAATTTAATAATAAAAAAGTGATTTAATATCTAACGCAAAGTGCTCTGTCAATTTCTGATTCCACAGCCGAGAAGAATTGAGCAAAGGCATTGTCGCCAAGGGCACTGAGGTTTCTCTGTTTCTCGATACCATACTTCTCGTATTTCTTTCAAATGTCGTCGATTCTGAAGAGAATGTCTATCAACCTCATCTTCACTATTTCTGTAGCTAGAGAAAATCAAAGAGAGAAAGATAGAGAATTGTATCTATGTGCTCTCTCTCTGATTTTTCCGTTGTTTTGCTGTCTCATAACTTTTTATTTTTGGTACCGAAACGAGCCGTTGTGTGGATGAATCGTTTTGTAAACTAGGATGGCGATGACAGAGCGGAGCGGGACTGAGCAACCTACATTGACGTTTTTTCTTTTGGTGGGTTCAGCACTCTCCCTTCCCTTCCCTTGGCTCGGTTTAAGAATGGGAATTAAGCAAAAAATGATATGTTAATGTAGGAAAGAATAGTATTTTTAATGTAGCAAAAAATGATAAAAAATGACTAAAAAGAATAGTATAGGTTAAATTCAGTTGTTATCAATATTTTTAACGAAATTATTCTTTTTTTTATTTGTTTGTAAACTATTTATAAACTTTTTAACGTGAAATTTATTAGAAAGTGCATGTGTTTATTAGAAAGTGTACAAAATACACTTCCTATTATGAACTTCCTAGTAAACACATGCAATTTGTCACTTCTTAACAAACTGCATGCTAGGAAATGTATAGATAATATTATATTATTTAAATAATTATTAATTTTATATAATTAATTATATTATTTAATTAAATAATAAAAAATAATAATAAAAAGAAGAAGAAACAAAATAGAAATAATAGGTAAATTAAATATTATTATTATTATTATATAATTAATTATAATAATACAATTATTATTAGTTATAATTTAATTAAATAAATAAATAAATTATTATTATAAATATAAATACTTAAATATATAATTTTATTAAAAATTATTAAATTTAAATAATAAATTATTTATGATTATTATTATTAAATACATAATTAATTATAATAATATAATTATTATTATCTATAATTTAAATAAATAAATAATTATTATTAGATCATATTATTATTATTATTATTATTATAATACAATCATTATTAGTTATAATTTAATTGAATAAATACTTAAATACAAAATTTTATTAAAAATTATTAAATTTAAATAATAAATTATTTATAATAATAATAATAATAATAATAATAATAATAATAATTTTTTATTATTTAATTAAATAATATAATTAATTATATAAAATTAATAATTATTTAAATAATATAATATTATCTATATATTTCCTAGTATGCAGTTTACTAGGAAGTGTATAGAGTATATTTTTTAGTATAAACGTTGTCAGAAAGTGTACTTTCTAACAAATTGTACATTAGGAAGTTTATAAATGGTTTAGTAAATAAAAAAAAGATAATTTTATCTAAAAATATTGATAAAAGTTGAATTTAACGTGCATTATTTTTTTTAGTTATTTTTTATTATCAATTTTAAATAGTAGTCAATTTTACTTAATTCACAGTAAAGTATGGATTCTCATAAGTCAGAAATCCAAATTTTTCGATCATTTATAAAATATCTCATCCCCAGATTGAAGGGGTGTGTGCTAGCGGTATACGACAACAATTATTTTTTTCTTTCACAGTCAAATTTAATTTAGTTTATTAACTGATTTTGAATTCGTTAAGGTAGTTAAACAAAAAATAGATATTATACAAGTTTCTTTGTGTTAACTGATTTTGAATTCGTTAAGGTAATTAAACAAAAAATATATATTATACAAGTTTCTTTGTGTTATACTATTATTTATTATTTATCTTATTATTATTTTATTTTATTTTTTTTTAATATCATTAATATGGCACAATTAAAATTAAAATTTTATTTAATAACTAATTAATTCATATCTGTCAAGTATGTTATTCCTCAATATGTTATGTATAATATATGAAAACAAATATATATGTTAAATATATTTTATAATTTTTTATCTTATTTAAAATATCAATTTATTTTTTTAAATAATAATTTTATATATTATATAAATATTTTTTAATTGTTATACTTTTTAATGGTTAGAAGTATAACGGTAATTATACCATATATAAATAAAAAGACAAAACTAAAAAAACTGATTTCAAAAAATATTTATCATAACTTTTAAATCTCATAAAGATTTTGTGTCACGAAACATAAACATAAAATAAGAGTATTTGTTATTTAAAAAAATCATAAAAATATTTACCATTTTTCATTAAACTTGTTTAAAATTAAAATAAAAAGCAAATGTTATTTAAGATTAGGTTTACAATGTATTATTAATTTAATTAAAATATAAATCAATAAATTTAGGTCAATATAAACCATATTAATCTAAAACTGACAATATCTACTTTAATTTTTTTATCTTTTAATCAATGTTGGGGAGTAGAAATTCTCTCAATTTTTGCTTAGGAATTGGAAAAATATTATAGCAATAACCATATAGTAATATAAACCTTTAGCTGAACCTTGCTAATATAAAAATAATGAAAGAATTTGCCAACTTTTAGTTACAAAGTTTTTTCTTTTTTTTTTTTTTTTAATTAACAGTGAAGAAAATATAACCTTGCACCTGTTGGGTGTTGGGTGTAGTATGGTGATTCCATTCTGGGGGACATTCATGTTGATCCTGGGTTCGAATTTCTGAAAGTACACCCAGATGTAAGAATTTGGTACCGCCTCAATTTTATTTGGTTATTTGGTACCGCCTGTCAAGAGGTCGAGTTGGACGCCTATTTGATTAAAGACCTGGGCCTCATCTCGATAACGTTGCTCAAGGATAGTCGAGGGCCTAGGTCCCCCTGACGGAGTCTTCCGAAGTGTTGGTTGACGGTCAAAGTTTTTGGGTTTTCAAAAAAAAAAATATAACTTGAATTATTTATTTATTTTTCAATCTAAAGTTGAGGACTTGGTAGTTACATGTGAATCAAAATTATCTAAATTTTTTTATTTAAACCCAAAATACAAAAGTAAGAATAAATTTACTTAAAATTTTGTTTTTATTTATTAATAAGGATATGATAAGTGAAATTTTTTCTTTCTTAAAAAAATATATTTAAATATTATTAAAAAAAACATACATACCATGTATATTCTTTTAGTCTGACGTCAATTGAAATTTTAAATTAAAAAAATTCCAACTAAAATGGTGATCCAATCAATCTTTCTTGTGAAAAATTGCCTTCTTTATTATAAGCAAATTATTTTGAATTAATATAAATATAATTATCGTTTAGTACAACATGGTACAATTTGGAAAAGGTTTAAGAAAACGAATTAGAAACTAACAATTTCATAAATATTCTTTTGCATGGACTTTCGATATGGTGCTCCATCGAGTTTGAAACTAATGATAAATTTAAAAATATATAAAAATTATTATAAAAATATATAAAAAATTATTTAAAATACATGAAATTATAAAATTTATGTCATGCTCCGATCAATAAATTTTACATATGACAATCGTCATAGATTTCTAACATGTACTCAATTATCTTTAAATATATAGTGAGAGTATGAAAAACTTTAAAACAAAAACTGTTTTCAAAACTAATATTTAAAATATATCTAATATCTTCTTCTCAAACACCCAAATTTTAATATATTTCTCAATTAAATCTTAAATATTTAAAGTATTTAAATCAATTTATAAATCCACAAAATGAATCATTGAAAATATAAATATACATAACTCAGGTGGATAATAAAAATAATAAGTTTTATAATAATTTATAAAGTATGTTTACAAAATTCGAAATATCGATATACAAATCACAAAGATTTATGCTAATTCCAGTGGATACAAATCTTTTAAAATGTGAGTCAAATTTAGAAATATACCTAAATAATCTAAATCTTAATACCAACTATCACATCCGTGATTGTACCCTGAGGGTATAATGGTAACTTCCTTTTTATTTTCTGTTCATGCATTTGCACCCATTGAGCATTT